>PVJH01016198.1:0-51042 GCA_004026705.1 Nesogale talazaci
TCTAGCTCAAGTCTGATATTAGCCCATATGTCTGCTACCAATCGATAAAATCCTCTTCAGACTCACAAACCATGCCATGACACCAAATGCAGGAAGATCACAGGCCAATGGGTTGGAAGTCTTCTGGATCCAGTGGTGTTGTAAGCATCTCAGGGCTGGCAGGGATCTTTATGGGGTTTCTCCGACTCCAGAGGTCTGGATGCCCAGGGTAGGTCCAGGGCATGACACCATGTATCTTGTCAGTACAGCATCTCTCCAAGGAGTTCTCCTTGTCAGTAGAGAGTCTCCAAGAGACTAAGCAGAGTCTCCCACCTCCTACGTGGAAAAATATAGGAGTTCCCAGAATTCCCAGGAGAAGGCCATGCCACACAGAAGCCTCATTGGATAGGATCTGATGGACAGACTCCATCCCTTCACTCTTAATCCTCTCAAATCCCAAATTGACACCAGGTTATATAACTACCGTACTCCAGGTCATTTGGTAGAAGTTAGAGACATGGATAGAAGAGCCATATTAAATTTCCCTGCTCTTCACATACTCAATTTTTGACACTCTGGGTATGTTCCACTTTTGGTTTGTCAACTGGGTTGGATCAGTTTGTAGCCCTGGTCTGTAGTTTCACTTTATTAAGGACACACTATGTGACCTCGGGCAAGTTCTTTCCCATCTCAACCTCAAGACACCTTGGTGTCATTGTTGGCCAGTGCCACTGAGTCTGAGCCATTGGGGAAGCTATTGGGGCAGGCCGTCTCTCAGTGGGGTATGTTGTTGGTAGCAACCCATGGCCACCCAAACATGTCTTTCTTCAGGGACTGGTCTCTTCTAACAATACATTTAAAGTCTGTAAGACAATGCCTAACCATCCATGCCTCCAAGGAGCACGTTGGCATTACTTCTTGTAATACAGATCTGTTAGTCCTTTTAGCAGTCCATGGTACTTCCACTATTCTCTAGCACCACAGTTCAAATGCATCCCTTCTTCTATAGTCTTCCTTCTTTAGTGTCCACTTTTGCCTGTATAAGATGGAGTGGAGGCCTGAGCACGGTGGCATAGTGGTTGCGCGCTATGGTTGCGGCCCACCGGGATGGAGGTTCGATTCCAGCTCCATGGAGCAAAGGCTGGGCCTCCTACTCCCACCACCTGAGGGCAGTGATGCCCCCCCCCCCAAAAAAAAAAAAAAAAAAAGATGCAGTGGAAAACACCATGGCTTGGGTCAGGCACACCTTAGTCCTCCAAGAAACATCCTTGTTCGTCAATACACTAGAGAGGTCTTGTGTGGCTGATTTATCCAGTACAGTGCATCATCAGATCTCAAGAGATCTGATTCCAGAAGCATTGATTGTGGACCCAAGTAAGGCAAAATCCTGACAACTTCAACCTGTTCTCCTTCATGACGCAAAGCACCTTATCAGTGGCACATATGGTTCTAGTTGTGAGCCACCTCCACCCGTCAGGTAGCCCACGTGGAAAGAGAACCGAGTCAGAGAAGGGATTGCATGGGGTGGGGGGGAGTTCCTGAGAGCGGATGGGGCGAGAGAGAGTCTTCAAGTTTTCTAAACTACTTAATAAGCCCTAGCTCTGGAACGGTAAGAGCCAGGTCTCTGTGGGAGTGCCGTGTTTTCCAAGTTTTCTGTTCTTAATAGGGTGTGGTCTCAGCCCTTTTCTCTTGCTTGGTTTAGTGGGAAATATTTGAGTTTTTCTTCTCTGGCAGGTTCCTGCCTGCACAGGTCCTGCCTCTGATGTTTTACTTTAGTGAATCATGCTTGACTGCTAACAGAAAGGGCAAGTCCATCTAGACAGACCAGTGTTTCTCAGAGTGGGTGATACTGTCCTGTGGAGTGCTGGAAGCATCCAGGGAAGCCGCAAAAGCAGATCTTTAACACCTCACCCTAGATTATGGGTTCTCGTACAGAAGTTTTCCATTACCAGGAGGACATAGGTTTTTTTCCCTGTAATGTGGACAGGGTAAGACAAATGGAAGCCTAGGGGGTAGAGCAGTGGGTCGAGACCTCTTTGGGGGTCGAACGACCCTTTCACAAGGATCGCCTAATTCATGGTGGTAGTAAAATGACAGCTATGAAGTAGCAACGAAAATAATTTTATGGTTGGAGGGTCAGCACAACATGAGGAACTGGATGAAAAGGTTGCAGCATGAGGAAGGTTGAGAACCCCTGAGTCAGAGGCGCCTTGGAAGATAGGTCCTGTGATCCTATGGGAGGTCCAAAAGATCAGGCTTAGAAACCCCGTGGAGGACAGTTTCACTCTGACACCGTGGCGGTACCGTGAGTCAGAGCCAACTCGGTGCCAACTGGTATTGAATAAGTTCTTAATGACGTTTCCAAAAAAAATAGTGACTATCAACTTAATTTTTGACAATGTATAAAACCAGAGCTTTAAAAAAAACACTTGGAAGAGGAGGGTAGGAGGGAAGAGGAGCTGATACCAAGGGCTCAATACAGTGTAACTGTCTAGAAAAGATACAATTGATGTATGGATTGTAATGAGCATTGTAAGAGCCCTCAATCAGAATATAAAAAGGGCTGAGCCCCTGTGGTGTAGAGGTTGAGAGTGGGACTGCAGTCCACAGGGTTGGCAGTTCAAAATCCAGCAGCAGCTCTCCAAGAGCAAGGCTGGCTCTCCTACTCGCACCAGGAGGCAATGATGCCCACACACAAACAAAAGAAAGATTAAAAAAAAAACTGAACTAAAAACAAAAACCAGAGTTTGCTCTTCAAAGGATAATTGTGGATTATGAGCCATTGAGAATGTTCTAGAATAACATGTTCTTATAAGCTGAAAAAATATGAGCCTTTCCTGACCTGAACCAAATTTTTGTAGGATGTTTTGTGATACTAGATTCTAAACTGGTTGGCTTTCATTTTTCCTTTATACATTATCCAGGAAGAGAGTATGGAACAGCCCTTTAATGACAGCGGCTGCCTTCTTGTGGATAACGACCTTTTTGAAACTGGATTGGAGGAGGAAAATCATTCTCCAGTGGAAGATGAAGAATCATTAGAGTCAATAAGGGCAGCCATGAAAAAAAAAATGAAAAAGCATAAGGCAAGTAAAGGAGGGTGATCACCTCAGTGAAAACTTACCAACTGCTTCTGGCTCTTCATTTTTAAATTACTACTTACAGTTGCAACCTTTTTTCCCTTTCTAACTTTGAGAAAGACGTGTGCCAATTGATTTGAGTTTTTCATTTAATTTTGGAGACTTGCAGCACAAGTGATAAACCTTTTAATTTGTTTGAAAATGAGTATTTCATGACTTCCCTTTTAGGAATGTTCAGCAGGGAAACCAAGATCCTTTATGGTACAGTCAAAAGCAGGGTATACCATATATACTCCTGTATAAGCCAAGTTGTGTATGCACATTTTGTATGCAGTGTTTGGGGTAAAATTAGGAACCTCGACTAATATTTGGGTTGGCTTATACTCGAGTATACACAGTAACCTTAGAGTCCTTTGGGCTTTAAGAAATGATCCTTCAGAACTTCAGGAAGGGAATCAAAGAGAAGCATCAGCCAAAGCATTAAGTGTTTAGTAACAGAATTGTTCTACCTAACATTCCCATTCGCTCCTTCAGCCCTCCCTAAGGAAAGATGTCAGAGCAACATAAGAAACCAAGGTTTAAGCTCCCCCCCACACACACACACACATACAGTTTGTTTTCTGGGCATTATTAGCTGCCGTGTACTTCTGCTTGATAATTATTTATTCTTAATAGAGCCTGGAGTTCAAACCCAGTCTTTGAGTAAGCATCATCATCTTACTTTATTTAAGCTTTTGTCCAAGCTAATTATTTTCTCTTTTAGAAAAAGGAACCATCTCTGGAGAGTGAGCTCTGTTCACGTGAAGAAGAAACCGAGTTAGCAGAAGGCTCCATGAGGAAGGTGAGGCACAGCCCTATGTAGTATACACGCAGCTTTTGGGCTTTTTCTCATCAGGAGATTGAAGACTTCTGGAGAGATAAATATTTTGCCTCCTCTATCATAATATTTCCCTGGTGCCCAACATGTTGCTTTGTGCATACCAGGGATCCAAATAAGAGTGGATTGAATTAATTCTCTGAAGACTTGCAAATTAATGAGCTCCTTGAGTTTATATTGTATTTAAGTTATTAACGCTTATTGTTCTTTTTCCAACCTCTTTCTTGGAGAGAGCAAACACTGAAAGGATGAACACCTGTGTTTCTGGGTAATACCAATAACGTAGTCTCCCTTTTTTGTTTTCTTTCAGGAAAGGAAAGCAGCCAAGTTAAGTAAGGAAGCATTAAAAAAATTGCATAGTGAGACTCAGCGTCTTATTCGAGGTAAAGTGTGGTGAACTTTAAGACAATCATAGGTTTTTTTTGGAAGCTCATTGTGGATGTTGGGGATTTTTTGTTTTGTTTTTTAACTTTCATATGAGCTACGAATCTAATACCAAGTTTAGAATTGATCTTGGTGAATGACCATTTTCTAAAGGCCATAGAACATTTGTATAAATCGAGCATGTTTCCAGAACTATAGTGAAGGTCATGAGAACCCGTTTTTGTTTTAAAGGGCTATCTATGGACTAGCTGTGTCAGGATCTCTGGGCGCGTTTCAAAGATAGATACTATTCCTAGACCTCACACAGACCCAACTCAATAAATTTGGAATGGGGTCCAAGGATCAATATTTAAGATTTTTCCTGTGCCATTTTGATTTCCCCACAGATTTAAAAGCCCCTGGTCTCCAGGAAGCCTTTTTTGTACTTAAATCCTCCCTTTGTTAATGTGGAGATTGTTTTCTGTTTCTGGTGCTGGCCCTATTTACCTGGTTAGTTGAATATGAGCTGACATTTCCGAATGTGTAATATTTGCTTTTGCTTGTTTCGCTCCATATTATAGAGTCTGCACTTAATCTTCCATATCACATGCCTGAGAATAAAAGCATTCATGATTTCTTCAAACGTAAACCCCGACCCACTTGCCAAGGAAATACCAGGGTGCTGCTAAAGTAAGAACCTGCTGTCCTTGTGATTGTACTGTTATTTAGCATTCAATTTTATAGCAAACATCTGGTATAAAGAATTTCGATTCTTCACTCCTTTGAAACAGGTTTGGCAGATTCATTTTTATGTCTTTCATGCGTGGTATACTTTTAAATTCCAGCTTCTCTTCCCTTTTCTAGGTCAACTAAGTATCAGCCAAACCATAGCAAAGAGACCGTACACACTGCAAATACAGCTGAAATGAACAGTGACTCCCACAGCAAGAGTTCAGAGCAAGCGACAGGAATAGACCATGAAATGGAAATAAGCCCGCTTCCTGCAGCAATAAAGGAACCCCAGGTCACTGCTGGAGCTGATGAGTCTCGCTGTCAGGATTTGGTCGGAAGTGAAACGCTAGAAATTCAGGACAAACAAGCGGATGCTTCTGAGGGTAGCTCAGTGGAGCCAATGAAACCCAGCTTCCTGGGACCCCAGGAGGGTGAAGACGATCAGGCTGGAGGGCTTGTCGCACCTGAACCTCATGCCCTGGAGGAGGAGGAAGGCCTGAAAAAACCTGAAGAAGCAGATGGCAAAGTGGAGGAGCCAAGGCAGCAAACTAAGGCAGCAGGCACTGTGCCACCTGAAAAAGCCAGACGGTTCACACTGGATAGACTTAAGCAACTGGGAGTGGATGTTTCAATTAAACCTCGGCTGGGTGCTGATGAAAACTCTTTTGTGATACTTGATGAGCCTGAAACCAACAGAGGTAATCCTTTAAATGCCGGACAGTAACTTTCAATTATTTACTCCTGTGGAGGACAGGGAGCAGAGGAGAAACTGATACACATGAGCTCATTCTATGCACCTGTTGCTGGGTGCCATCAAGCTGGTTCAGACCCATAGCAACCGGGTGAACTCACTAAGACAGGAATCGACCGGTACCCATCGCAGACCTATAGACCTAGCAGATGCAGGTCGAATCCCATCCTAATAGACTTGCCAGGGGATCAGAATGGGGTAAGCCTGGTTTAAATGGCAGCTGGTAGATAGATACTCGGCAGAAGAGGTACAATGCTGCTCCAGCCTGGGAGGGTCTGTCACGTCTTATTAAGATCTTAAGAACCTTTATCGCAGCTAAAGAGAGCTATTTTTATTTTGCTCCATTATCACTAACCCACTTGCCACTGAGACGATTTTAACTCGGTGACTCCATGCGTGTCAAGAGTGGAGCTGTACTCTCTAGGGTTTTTAGTGGTTGCACTTTCCTAAGTAAGTTGCCAGGCCTTTCTTCTAAAGCACCTTAGGTGGAGTTCAAACTACTAACCTCTTGGTGCGCCACTTGCACCGTTCAGAAAAGCCCAAAGGGATGGTTAAAGGAAAGCTTGGAGGGTAGGTGTGGGAAATGACCTGCCACCTTCCCATGACACTGTGAATAGGGGTCTCATTCTAATTCTGTGCTTTATCCCTATAGCTTCTACAGTGTATGGCACATGGTAGGCATTCAGATTTTGTGAATGAATGCATAAATGGATGAGCTTTCAAGACAGAATTCAAGCATTATTACATTGATAAACTGCGCTTCATCCTCTGGAGATGATGTGACATGAGAAGTTTAAGTCTGGTTTGGGTTTTTATTATTATTATTTTGGTTTGGTTTTTTAAAATAATTTTATTAGGGACTCTTACATCTTTTATAACAATTCACACATACATCCATTGTTTCAAGCACATTTGTACATGTGTTGCCATCATCATTTTCAAAGCATTTTCTTTCTTCTTGAGCCCTTAGTATCAACTCGGTTTTTTTTCCCTAACCCACCCTCCCCACCTCAGGAAAGTTTAAGTTTTCTAACCAAGACCTAAAACTCACTGCCATCGCATCAATTCTGACTCACAGATAGCAACCCTACATAGGGTTTCTGACACTGTAATTCTTTAGGGGGGAGCAGGCAACTCCATCTTTCTCTCTCTCGTGGCATGTTGGAATTGCTGACCTGGCTGTTAGCAGCCCAAAGCCTAACCCACTGGGCCGCCAGGACTCCTTTTTATCGCTACAGCAGGGTTAAAATCTGTGCTTTGTTACTTATTGTTGAACTTCAGGGTGTTAGGTGACCTCTTTGAGCTATCTCTTTAACAAGAGAAGATACCAGTGCTATCTGATTCACGGGATTATACTCACTGCCATCGACTCCGCCAACTCAGAGTGGCCCGATAGGACAGGGTAGAACTGTCCCTTTGCGTTTCCAAGACTGAGCCCCGGCGGCGTAGTGGTTGGGCGCGGGACTGCGGCCTACTGGGACGGAGGTTCAATTCCAGCAGTGGGGCTGGGCCTCCTACTCCCACCACCGGAGAGCAGTGATGCCCCCCCCCAAAAAAGACTGTAATCACCCCCTTTGGGGTGTCAAACGACCATTTCACAGGGGTCACCTGATTCATCACAGTAGCAAAATGACAGTTATGAAGTAGTAACCAAAATAATGTTATGGTTGGGGGTCACCACAACATGAGGAATTGCATCAAAGGGTGGACATATTAGGAAGCTTGAGAACCACGGACAGTAATGTTTTATGGGAGTAAGCCTGTCATGCTCTTTCACAGGGCACTAGTGACTGCAAATCATTGGAACAATGCATACAAACGAGTAGCATAAAGAAGCACTCAAAAACTGTCCTATTATCGGTGCGATTGTTTATATCAAGACTCGTTCATTAGTTTATCGTTGACAGTGCTGTCAGCCACAGGGTCTTGCTTGTAGGCTATGCTCAGTGAGTCTTGTTGATTGAATGGGTGGACTTTTTGAAAGTGGAGAGAAGGGCACAGTTGGACGGGACAGAAAGCTGTGCTCAGTGCATGTTGGCAGGGGTGGGGGTGAGGTGCAGAGAGTGTACCACAGAACTAGCCCAAGACCTTGAGCAAAGACGCATGAAAATGAGTTGCCTAGAACCCAGCGAAAGTTTGCCGATGGACCTATACGTTATCTAAACCGTTTCAGACAGAGATAGAGAAGGGAAGAAACATTTTTTTGAGTACCTATACTAGACACGAAGAAGCCTTGGCAGGGTAGTGGGTTACCCATGGGGCTAGCTGCAAGCTCAGAACTTCATGCCTACCAGCTGCTCCTCACCATGGGAGAAAGATGAGGCCATCTTCTCCTGTGACGATTTAGTCGATGGAACTCAAGAGAGGTAGGTCTACTTTTGCCTTTTAAGATGACCGTGAGCCAGAATTGACTCAGTGGCCGTGGGCTGTTTTGAATATTAAACACTGATAGATTCTTGATTCGTTATCCTGGTTAATTCTCATTAGCATCCCTGGTGGTGCAGTGGCTAAGTGCTTGGCTGCTAACAGACAGGTCAGCAGTTTGAATCCCACTCTGTGGGGAAAAGATAAGGCAGGCCCTGTAAAGATTTCAGCCCTGGAAGCCCTCTGTGGCACTTCTGCTCTACCCGACAGGCTTCCTGTGAGTGGAAGTGAACTCTAGGACGGCAGGTTCATTCTCGTAGCCCAGCTGTTATTTTGCAAATGGAGAGAATGAGGCTTTGAGATGTGAGGTTGTTTCGGCAATGTAACTTTTGGTTTATTTGGGGACTGGAACACGGTGCCTGGCATCTCGTAGACACTTAGAGTAGGCACTTGTTACATGACATTTGTGAAACTGAGGATCAGCTCATTCAAGTACATTCTAAATGTTTAACTACCACTGTTAGGTGCTATCCAGGAGGGGCCCAAAAGTTCCAGGGAAAATTCCATTATCTTTTTATTCTACTTGTTACATAGCTTTTTTAAGCTTCTTTATATATTACAAATAAAACGTGATCCTCGTTCTTAATTAAAGTCTGCCAGGAGTGACAGACAGGTGAGCTGCCCGTTAAGAGTACCAGCTGATAGGTGTGCACTGTGGGGGTACCTCACTTGAACTGGGGGGGAGGAGGATAGGAGGACTTATGAAGGGACCTGTGCCTGAACTGCATCCTCTGAGCTTGCTAGGAAACCCTAAGGCACAGAGGTGAGAGGACCTTTCTTGGTGGAGGGGACGATGTGTTTAAAGTGAAGATTGCGAGAGGACAGGGGACTCGGGTGAGTCAGACCAAGCAGGATGCTTAGGCTCTGCTGGGATCTTGAACTCTCACTTTTTGTGAGTAGAGGACTATTTTTAGCCAGGGAAACCTATGAACTCAACAGATTTTTCATTTTAGAAAGTTCCATCTGGGCTAGTGTGGTAAATGCACTGGAAATGGAAAGGGGTAAGAGGGAAGACAGTGGGAACCCCCCTGTTCTCTTAATTTTGTGTAGGTTTCCAGGAGAAAGTGCAGCAGATTTAAAATCTGGGGTGCCAAAAATCCTTCCCATCCTTTGCAGTAACATGGTAGATAATCCCTGCCCTTTGCCCTTTTCCTTTCTGAGCTAAGAGCCACGGGAGTACAGACAGCGCTAGGTCCCAGCTCCTGAGGGAGACAGCTGGGGCCGAGGCTTTTCACATACAGGGTCGTTGAATGACACTGGGCAAAGACAAGTGGAGGGAGAAGAGCTTGGATGGGGATTCCACGATGAGGAGTCTTGACAGTTGAGTAAAGGGCAAGGAAGGGGGTGGGTTCTTGAGTGGCTTAAAACAATGGGGACCTACCTATTTTCTCTTTGCATTGCCCCCTATGGCTCCCCTCCCAACCCTATCACCTTGCTGGACCTCAGTAAGTCAGGAGGCAGCATGTGTAGCTTGTCTCCCTACTCTTGTTTTTACTATAGCACTACAACTCTCTTGAATTTAGTTTTTAGTTTTGAGCTTTCAAAATTAAGAGGTTTGCTTCCAATTCTTCTCTTTTTCTACTAAGTGTCCTAGGAAAAGAGAAAACCATACACACACAAATGCATGGAGGTGCTTATCACAAAGACACTGAAGTATAATTAAATGCATGTTTAGAAAGATAACTAAACTCAGTGTCCTGGACATTTTCTCAAGGGAAAGGAGAAGGCCACAGGACTAGATCCAGATTCTTTCAACCCCAAAGGAGGTTTTTCTTTTTTGTTCCTTTCTCTTTGTAGAAGCCGCCAACTCTCACACAACAGATTCCACTACAGTGTGATGTGTTAGGCAAAGTGAGTAAGGGATGATGCCAGGCAGCAGCTGGTGAGTGAAAAAGAAGAAAATTCTAAGCAATAGTATTCGAGAAGAGGGAAAAAGGGTTCTATGATTATGGGACAGCCTATCTTATTCTCCTGGTAAATATTTCCATTTCTATATAACTGGCTTGGTGTTTATTTTCGTCTTTTTTAAAAACCTTGCCTACATTGTAGTAAGATAGCTAATAAATACTGAAGCACTCAAAATAAACAATGGAAAATGAAGACCCTGAATAGTTCAAAGGTATGGTATTTGTGTCTATCAATTTAATACATCTTTTTAGAATTTAATATATGCACATATTTAGAAAGTCCCAGTATAAGTTTCTACATTAAAGTCTATGGTTTTTGAAACATAATGAGGAGGAACAGTTGTATGGGCTAAAGTTGCCTTGAATCTTACACAGCACATTAGGAATAAGAGGATTTTGGGTTTCTTTGAAGAGGATGGGGTGTTTTTTCCTTGCAATTTTCTTGAGCTACAAAGCCTAGCTTATCATTCTTTTTTTTTTTTTTTTGTGGGCATCTCTGCTCTCCGGTGATGGGAGTAGGAGGCCCAGCCCCACTGCTGGAATTGAACCTCCTCCGTCCCAGTGGGCCGCAGTTCCGCGCACAACCACTACGCCACCAGGGCTCAGCCCCCTAGCTTATCATTCTTAAATGGAATCCAAAAAGAATGAGTTTGAGCATCACTAACTGACCAACTTGCCGGTATTTGGGTTTAGAACTGGAAGCCTTGAAGCAGCGTTTCTGGAAGCATGCTCATCCAGCAGCCAAGCCCAGGGTCAGTCAGAAGGTGAATGTGAATGTCATCTTGAAAGACGTGGGCGTGGATGGAAAGGAAGAGCTGAAGGCAGATGTGGTGCCTGTGACTTTGGCAGCTGAGAAGCTGGACGAAACAAGCCACTCCAAGCCAGGTAGGTGTCTGAGTCCTGGGTTGTTTGCCCTTTGCTTTGTGCATTGACAGGCCTTTTTGGCTACTGAGAGTCTGGTGAAAAGTTAGGGGATCTGTCTTTGGAACTTGGGAAGTTAGACTGTTATACCTCTGGTTCATATATAACGTTGCCTTGAGGTAGAGGTGGGTAAGATGGTGTTATTAACTGAAATATCAAAGCAATATGTATCCATTACAGAAAATGCATGGAAAAGAATAAAAAAGACCCACAGTCCTGTGTCATAGATTGCCACGATAACCTTTATCGTGTAGCTGTCCGTTGAAGTTCTCGTCTTTACATATGTGTTTGTGCCTATTTTTTAAAAACTAAAAAATACTCTGTGTATGGCTTTGCAATCTGCTTTTTTTAGTACCGTGTATTATAGACAGATCTGTTATCCTCTGCCCCCACCCCTCCCACACACTCCCAATGAAAATACAAGTAATGTACATAGAAAAAACAAGAACACTAGAAAAAAGGATATAAAAGGAAAAATTAGTCTTCTCAAAGTTACTGTCAATAATTTCTTGAGGTTCATTCTAAGAAAGTGTGTGTGTGTGTGTGTGTGTGTGTGTGTGTGTGTTGAACACTGACTCTTCTGCCAGGTACCGTGCTAGGTGCTTAACATGGGCTAGATCACAACCTACACAGCCCTATGAGGTAGATGATGTTAGGGTCCTCATTCCATGTGTATGAGGAAAGCTGACAGCATTTTAGCAACTTAAATGCATTGTCATTGAAGATACACAGAACCATACCATCTAACTCCAGGGGTCTGGAGCTAAAATCTCAATATATTGTTTTTAAGGTATTATGTTCCATTACGTGTAGGTATAAAATTATTTCTTTAATCACATTCCTATCGATAGATCCAAAAGCAGGGGCCATAGTTGACTTCCTCTGGCGTCCCTATTGCCACAAGACAGAGGCATGCCTGACCTGCCCCTACCCAGTGTCTTTCTTTCCCCTGTTCTGACACCAGCCATTCCTCCCATGCACTCTACTTCTGAGCGTGATAATTTACTGCCGTGGCCGCCCAGAGCCCTCGGACAACACTGCATAACACCTCTCCCTAATCGGTGGTCACGTCTTTCTCCAGTCCTCAGCTTCTCCGCCATGTGGTTCCGTACCCGGGATCGCCTATGAACCAGGAAGCTAGCACATGCCCTGTCTCCTAGTCTTGGCGCTGCCCCACTATTTTGGTTCATGATTTTTTTTTGCCTTTGCCTCAGATCTTGGCCTGGCTCCTTTTTAGCCTGGTCTCCGAGTCATAGTCTGTGGCATCAGCCTCTGCCATTTAACACAGAGCAGAGTCTCCAACAGGCTTCACTGGTGGTTCTTCAGATCATCCTAGGGCTTTTTTCTGTGCTTTCAAGATGATTGTTAGACACAGAGGAATGACTTTGATAAAGGGTGACTTTTGTCTTTCAGCTGACCATACTCCCTAAGAAACAAAGGCTAGTGGCCTGGCTCACATCCTCCACTAAAGTGGAGATTTAATCCTATGTTAAGCCAGTCTGTTAACATAGCAAAGAACTCCCTCCAAAATGCCATTATAGCTACAGGCATAGAGGCCAGATGCATCACATAAAGGATTATGCCTAGAAGGGCCATATCAATTGACTACCTCTCAATGAACATCTTGTTTGTTTCAGTTTGGGGCTAGCTCATACATTGTTGCATCCCGGTATAAAGACAAGGGGACACCTTAAAAAAAAACCCAGAATTGTGCTGGGCAGAGTTGAGCTTTTGTATTTTCCCAGTAAACAACAGTAACTCAGTCAGAGTTAGTGTACCCAATGGCATCAACTGGGAAGGTTCTCTTTGGTGGCAGTGAATTTTTCCGTAAAGGCAGTTCTGCTTGCACTTCGTTTTTGTGATGGCCTATTTAAGAGAATAATGTGTGGCTGTGAAATTATGTTTCCTGCTCTGCAAAAACGCTGCAAAAACTGTTGTGATGTTGAACAGAGCTTATAGGGACAGCACTAAGGGAAAAACTCAAGTGTATAAGTTCTTTTCTCATTTCAAAAAAGGTGAAATGTCAATTGATGACAGACTTTGTTTTGGACATCCATCAACTTCCCAAATAGACGAAAATGTCAACTCCTGCATTTGGAGTTCATGCCACCAAGTCAGACTGTTTATCAAGCTTTCTATGGAGATGTTCTGAAGAGATTGCATCACAGTGTGTGACAAAAAAGACCTAATTTGTGACAGACGGGGCACTGGTTTTGACACAAAGACAATGCACCTGCTCATGTAACCATCTCAGTGTGCCAATTTTGGCAAACAAGCAAACACAAAAACCCAGCTTGCCTCTCTTTGTGTGACTTCTTTATGTTTCCAAGAATGGAGAGGGACGTGAAAAGGACAGTGACTTGATGATGTAGAAGAGGTGAAGAAAAAAATGACGGAGGTGCTGTCAGCCTTCTAAGCAGATGAGTTTGAAAAATGTTTCCAAGAATGGAACAGCATATTTGACAAATGTATTAGGTCTAATGGAGAGTACTTTGAAGGTGATAATGTTGTTTTGTAAAAAATTTTCATCTTAAAAAAAAAAATTCATCTTTTTTGAGGGGGGGCATCACTGCCCTTTGGTGGTCGTGGGAGCTACCCAGCCTTGCTCCTGAAGAGCCATCACTGGATTTGAACCGCCAAGCCCGTGGACCACAGTCCCTCACTCAACCACTACACCACCAGGGCTCAGCCCCCAAATTTTAAATACATAGCTTTTAAGGGAGAAATTGCAGGATTTGGGGGGAGGGGATGCCCCCTCATATATTGAATTATATTGACTTATTAGCACTAGCTAGAATGTTCCTGTCACTCTAATATTGAATCAAATTTTGATACATATCATCCAATTGCCCTTCAAAAAAGTTTCGCCAAGCTATGCTGTAAATCCCAGTATCTAGGTGTTCCAATTTTCTATTAGTAATGAATATTATTAAATCTTCTAACTTTTGCCAAACTTACATATAGGAAATACTATCTTATGATTTTGATTTGTGTTTCTTAAATTAGAAGCGAGGGAAAACATTTTTCATTTGTTAAGATGTATTTATTTTCTGTAAATTGCCAGTTAATGTCCTTTATCCATTTTACTCGTGAGTTGACTTTTTATTCAGTGTAAATATTGTGTGTGTGTGTGTGTGTGTGTGTGACATCACTGCCCTGGTGGGAGTAGGAGGCCCAACCTTGCTTCTGGAGAGCTGTTGCTGGATTTGAACCGTCAACTCTGTGGGCCACAGTCCCACACACAACCACTACGCCACCGGGGCTCAGCCCTCAATGTAAATATTTTTAACAATATTTTCCTTCATGGTTTCTGATCCAGAGACTTTTGAAAGCTTCACTCCATCATTTTTGCCTTTTGTTTCAGTAATTTCATAATCTCTAAGTAGTGTGTTGTCTCAGGAGGTACGACCTCACTTATGAGAGTATTCTCCCACACTTCAAGTCATAATAGTCGATTTGTTTCAGTAATCAAAATGGAGAGAACTGAAGTATCATATTTTGAGAGTAGAGGTGATTGGAATACTTTAAAAGTTGCCTAAAATGGATACTTAAGTTATTATAGTGTGTAGCCTATGATTATGTCTAATGCATTTCCATATACTCCTGTTCAGGTGAAAAACTTCAGGTGCTGAAAGCTAAACTGCAAGAAGCAATGAAACTCCGAAGATGTGAGGAGCGTCAAAAGCGCCAAGCGTTATTTAAACTCGATAATGAAGATGGGTTTGAGGAGGAAGAAGAGGAAGAAATGACTGATGAATCTGAGGAAGATGACGAAGAGGTGGTAGAGGAGGAGGAGGGAGACGGAGAACTAGAGGAAGAAGAGAAGGAGGAGGGAGAGGAGGAAGAAAGCAATCAGGAGGTCTCTGTGAATTATGTACTGCAGTTGCCCTTTGAATATCTGCTCCCCTCATATGATGAATAAGGGGAAAGGAAAGTCAGCTTTGAATAAGAGTCGAGTACTTGCCTGCACCTATTATTGTTGAAGCCTCTCCAATCATAGCACTGCTATAGAACAAAGCAGAACTGTCTAGGCTTTCCAAGGCTGTAACCTCTATGAAAATAGCCACATTTTCTCCATTGGAATGCTGGTGAAGTTAAATTATCAAGCTTTGTTTAGTAGTGAAATGCTTGACCACAAACTCGTAGGACTCCTTAGGAATAAAGTAAACCTATTCCATTGCATAAAAAACTTTCACCAAAAGAGATGAAAGTAGTTAACTCCTAGATGTCTAAATCTTAATGTGATCAGTTCTATCAGCACCATCAAGCACCCCAAGTTCCCAGAACCATAGCCATGGTTTCTACTTGTTAGTTTACATATGCTCATATAATGCTAATATTGGAGTGAGTTTGTAGTAGGGGACTTCAAAGTTTGTAGAAAAAATTCTGTTATCTTCTAATTCCAATTCTCCATGAACTTTTTAAAGCCTCCTGGTATAAATAGGGCTGTTTAGCTTGATCTTTCGTTTGCTTGTTTCTTTTCTCAGAATAATAAGCAGTCCTAACCTTGACCAGGTTAAGGTCTGGGGAAACTTCTTGAACAGAGATCTTCCTGAGTTAATTTCCTTTTACAATGATGACTGGATTTGTCTTCTACCTAGGGAAGAAAGGTAGTGAGCTTGGTAGGCACGGGAAAAGAGAAGAGCTTTCTTGTTTGGATGAGTAAGAGTCCCTGGTTGGGTACTGGGGTCACTTGAGAGAAGTAGTAGTATCTGCCCCAAGGGAGGAGGAGGTAGTCTGGGCTGGGCAGCACATCGCAGTCTGGCTGGTTTGAGGTCAGTCCCACTGCGCTCTCAGGCTTATTTCGCCTCTTCAATGCATCAGTAAAATGGTCATCGAGTCTTCCTTGATGATCTCATAGCATTATGGGAAAGTGAAAGGGCCGAGTAAGTATAAAAGAGCTCTAGAAATGATACTGAAAATTATACCAATGATCATGGGTCGAGACTTCCCTCAGTTTTATTTTTCCAGATGAAAGACAGGACATGTAATCAAATATCTCTGTTCAGGCTGACAATGCACTTCCTCGTCTAATGTTGGACTTGTACTGTTATTTTGCTTTCGGCGGCGTAATCGCCTACAGGTTGCAGAATTCCTTCTTCATAGTGAAGAAACAGACGCCAAAGGTGGAAAAGAAAGCAAGGATGGCAGCAGTGAAAGCAGCAAGTCAGTTGGCCTTCTCTCTGTTCCGAAGCCTCTCTCATCAGATTCCACCTTACTTCTGTTTAAGGACAGCTCTTTCAAGATGGGGTAAGTGAGTTTCCTCTGAGTCCTTAGCTGTGTCTTTCGGATTAGAATCAGGAGCAGCTATTCAGACATTTTACTTTCCTATCTTGTAGTTATTTTGCTTCAGAAGAAAAGTCGGAGACAGATGAAACCTCAGGCAAAAGGCCTAGTAAACTGGGTGAGTAGGGCCTCGTAAGAAGTGCGTGATTCTTAAAGGTCTCCAATACCATGACAGCCCTTTTCTTTTTTTAACTCCTGGTGATGATCTGGCCTCAGAGTTGGCCATACTGGGAATTTAAGCATGATAACATTTTCTCGATTCATTTTGTGAGAACGTACACATGCAGTCCCTTTACAGTTGATCGTGGGCCCAGAGCAGGTCCTTCGTGAGTGCATGCTGACGGAGTAAATTGATCTGTCGCTTACAGATCAAAGAGGAAGAGGCCTGGTTGGTTAATGGAGAAGATCAGCGTAGGCATTAAGGATGTTAGAGAAAGAAGGGAACTTTCCGATGTCATTTGGCTCGGTGCTAAATTCTGCTGGTATAGTGCTATTTTGGTAGTATCGTTTGCCTTTAACGTAATGTTTTAGAACACATAATTTCAGGGGTTTGCCTATGAGTTCTACCTGACAGTTTTATTACCAACTCTGTTTTCCTCAACAAATCCACCTCATTTTTGGAGTCACTCACTTAAAAGTTTTCTCTGGCTCTTTAGATGAAGATGATTCATGCTCTCTGCTGACAAAGGAAAGCAGCCACAACAGCAGCTTCGAGTTGATTGGGTCCACGATTCCTTCCTATCAGCCGTGCAACAGACAAGTCGGCCGAGGGACCAGCTTCTTCCCTACTGCAGGGGGATTCAGGTCTCCTTCCCCTGGGCTCTTTCGGGCCAGCTTGGTCAGCTCAGCATCTAAGGTGAGATGGTATCGGTTTTCTTATTCCCTCCGTCTTTTGCTTCCCACACTGCTAAATAAAGTGCGTTCACGCCAACCGACTCCCACCACAACAGCACTGAGCTTATGTATGTTCACTTTTAAAAAGCCACCCTTTTTGTGTATTAAGAACAAGCTCCATGCACGGTTCTCACTTTCTCGGTGGTATTTGTTTTTATACTGCTCTTGGCTATGCATTGTCCTCCTCAACTGCAATTGCCCGAGAATAGATTGAATGTTGGAAATAACAACTTCTGTTGTTGTCATGACAGTGAGTGACATTTGTAAAATGTTTTGTTTTTGTTTGGTTTGGTTTGGGTGCCAGAGTTCAGGGAAGCTGTCTGAGCCTTCACTTCCCATAGAGGATTCCCAGGATCTGTATAACGCCTCCCCAGAGCCTAAGACACTTTCCCTAGGAGCAGGAGACTTCCAGTTCTGTTTAGAAGATGACACTCAGAGCCAACTGTTGGATGCAGATGGGTAGGTAGCTTTATGTTTCTGTGGGTGGAAATGGTGCTGGGTACTGCTTAATTTTGGTTAAAAATAAAGTGAGCTTCTGTCACTCCATCTGTGCTTTCTCTTCTGAGAAAGAGAAGGTGTACAGATGATTAGTATTACATTCTATAAGTTTGAGCAAAGTCCCCAAAAAAGAAAACGTTGACAACCCTGATCCTTTGATCTCTGGTTTAGCTGACATGCGTAGATCTTGCATCTCAAGGGCATCAGCTTTCTCTGTATGAGTTGAATAAGTTCATGGGAAAGGGGAATTAAAAGGTAATGGAATTCTTCCACGAACTCTTTAACTTACAGTCCCCGACTCCCTATGAGATTATCACAGGTCTAAAGTTTGAACCTTTTATTTTCTGGTTTGGGATTCAGTCTCTAACTTTGGTATGATGAATGAGTTTTAGAGTCCTCCCCCACTACTTTGCTTCTTGCCTGAAGAAGTTCTTCCCCTGTTCTTGGTGCTTGCAGGTTCTTAAATGTTAGGAACCATAGGAATCCGTACCAGGCTCTGAAGCCACGGCTGCCATTGGCAAGCATGGATGAGAATGCTATGGATGCAAACATGGATGAGCTGTTGGATTTGTGTACCGGAAAGTTCACGTCTCAGGCAGGCAAGCCTCCACCCAGGAAGAATGACGAGAAAGAGAACATGGAGGAGCTTCTGAACCTTTGCTCAGGAAAATTCACTTCTCAGGGTAAATATCCCAGAGAACTTTCAGTGCCCTGAAAAGAAGCCCTTTACCCTCTGGGTGACAACTCTCAGAAGAGGGATCAAATGTGCCTATTGATTGAACTCACTGCCCAGCTAGCTCCCTGACATTTAGAATGCTCCCTTTAGAGTATGAAGACTGCTTTAGTGCCGGCCATGTGGTTTGTCATTGATGGTTCATATTCATTTATGTGTGACACTTAGCACAGTGTCTGGTGCATAGTAAATTTCATATAAACGCCAACTTCCTTTTTCTACCTGTGTTTCTGCATACCCACACCTGCTAGAATGTAAGCTCTATGAGGTATCTTTGTTTTGTTCACCCCTCTTTCCATAGCGCTTGGCACACAGTACTCAGAAAAGCTTTGTTGAATGAATGGGTGGTGGACTCTTTGGGGCACGCATACTCTACAACCATATTGAGCTGGCATGCCTTGGGGTGGCTGGGCAAAAGGGCGGAAGCTGTCAGTCATAGTAACATATCTTGTCTTTGTTTTGATATAGAGATTTCCAGTCCAGCTCTCTCAGAGTTCCATATGCAGGAGAAGGAAAGCAGCCTAGGTGATCCGATGGAAGAAGCACTTGCCCTTTGTTCAGGCTCTTTTCCAACAGATAGGTCAGTCTCGGTGATTGGTGGGGGGCGGGGAAGGTGGGCTCTATCCTTTGGGCTTACCTATAATTGGTCAGGTGTCCTATCCTAGTGAGAGTCTTGCAGTGGCTTTGAGTCTCATATTAGCAAGTAAAGAAATTATAAAACTGATTGAGTTGATGGAGGACAGAGTAAAAAGCGTGCAACTCCGTGTCTGTAGTTTCTTGAAGAGATTATTGGTGTTGGCTGCTTGTAGTGTGCTTTCAGCAACTTACTGATTTGTGGTTGGTATTCTAGGGAGGAAGAAGAAGGTGAAGAGGAGGAATTTGGAGACTTCCGGCTTGTCCCAAATGATGACGAGTTTGATAGTGGTGAGGTGAGTGTGAAAGGAACAAATTAAGTATAACCGAACTCTAGATATTGTTGCCCTCAGCTTCCAACCCACCCTCCAACCCCCGCCACATCCTTGAAAATTCTGAGTTTGGTACCTTATCAGAAGCAATTTTTTAGAATGAGTGTTTGAACAGAATTTATAAACCCTCCATCAGCTCAGCATCCATCAGAATCATTTCTTAGAACTAGTGTTTGGGCAGAATTTATAAGCCCTCTATCAGCTCAGGATCCATTTTATTCTGCTTAATTTTGGATGTGATGCTCATGCTCTAGGATGAACACAGTGAGCAGAGTGACTCTGATCATGAAGACCTGCCTTTGGAAGATGAGGATGAAGAAGAACTCCTAAAGCAATCTGAGAAATTGAAAAGGCAAATGTAAGTGTGTTGTAACATTTACGTTTAGAACCTAGCAAGTTCTCCTAGCAGTTCATTTTTATCTAAATTTACTGGTTAAATTTTTGGTTTGTGTAGTTAACATAGATTAAAGACAATCCTGCCACATGACATCGTGTGAATATTTTTATTTTTGTTTTTTTGTGGCATCGCTGCTGTGGTGGGAGTAGGAAGCCTAGCCTAGCTCCTGGAGAGCTGCTGCTGGATTTGAACTGCCAAGGCTGTGAGCCACAGTCCCGCACACAACCACTACGCCACTGGGGCTCAGCCCATCTCTTGAATATTTAAAGATGATAGTCATATCCATCCTTATTACCATTTTCATTAAATAGTCTCTATACCGAACATCTCTAGTTCCTTCAAGTGTTTCTCATGTGACGTTGCTTCCAGAACCCTCGGGCCCACATCGTCTGGTTATTCTTATGTGTGGTCTGAGTGCTGATGAGTTTGGTGGCACTGCTGCATCCCCCGTGCTCGTTGCATTTGACTTATCATGTACCAAAGACTGGAGGAGATGACTTATAGTCTAGACCCTAATGATCTGCTGAACGCACTGCCATCTCAGTAACCAAATGTTCTGGGTCTCTTAGCATATGGATTGCCAAGCTGCTATCATTCTAAGTATCCCTTGACCTGATAGATTGCACAAGTGACCCCTTTAAAAAGTTGAGTATTTTATTTTTATTCTGCTTATGAATGTACGAAGTTTTTCTTAGAAAATTAAAAAGGAATGATGGCAACAAATGTGCTTGACACAATGAATGGATGGGTTGTGATAACAGTTATAGAACCCCCCCCACCCCCGCAAAAAGAGAAAAAGATGTAAATACGGAAACTGTATTGTAATTAGAGCTTTTTTTTTGGGGGGGGGGCATCATTGCTCTCCGGGGGTGGGAGTAGGAGGCCCAGCCCCACTGCTGGAATTGAACCTCCGTCCCAGTGGGCCGCAGTCCCGCGCACAACCACTACGCCACCGGGGCTCAGGCCGTAATTAGAGCTTTATGAGCCCCCAATAAAATGACTTTTTTAAAAGAAATAAAATTTAAGAACATATGGCGATATAAATTAGAAAATAATTTCCAAGACCATTGTCCAGAATATATGTAAAATGTTGGTGTTAGTCATTTCCTCTTAACCTTTTTTCTTTTTATGCATATACTTTTTTCTGCATTGAGATCACTCTATGTATATAATTTTTATGTAAAATGTTGCAACTTGGGCTGAGCCCCTGCGGCGTAGTGGTTGCGCATGGAACTGCGGCCCTTTGGGCTGGAAGTTCAAATCCAGCAGCAAGGCTGGGTCTCCTATTCCCACCACCAGAAGGCAGTGATTCCCCAAAAACAAAAAACAAAAACAAAAAAATGTTGCAACTTTCTGTCCACTTAACATCCGTAACTATTTTTTTCCATGAAAAAAAAAATCTTTAATGAAATCACTTTTATTTGGGCTCCAATATTATATTATGTGTGAGTGACTTTTGGAAGTTATTTTTAGGGCATTATATTGATTTCTATTAGTGCTGGTGGTGCAGTGGATTAAATGTTGGGCTGCTTACTGGCAGTTTGGTGGTTCAAACCTACCCGTCTCCTCGTGGGAGACAGATTAGGCCATCTGCTTACTTAAAGATGCCCAGCGTGAGGCCCATGTGGAGCAGCCCTACTTGGCCCTCAGAGCCTGTTAGACTTAAATTGTCCAGTTCTGTAGGATTAGTTTGGGTTTAAATTTGTCACCTTTCATATTAACGTTCACACATCTTTGGATCACACATAAATGTTCCTAAAGCAGTAGTTCTTAAACCATATTTTACTGCAGAGCTCTTTGTTCAAATGAAACCTTACACAGAACGATAACTATAAGTTGAATTGCTCAAAGATGGTGGAGTAGGTGAAGAATTTCCCCAGAGGTCCTAAGATAAAGATAAGCTCAGTTTGAAAGAAAAACCACCCCAAAGCATTAATAGAAATGTGAAACATATGATCTGACTCTAAGAAAATTAAGAGTTGTCAAAAAAAATGAAGTTAATACATAAAAATCGCTGAGCCCCGGTGGCGTAGTGGTTGTGCGCGGGACTGTGGGCCCACTGGGATGGAGGTTCAATTCCAGCTCCACAGGGGCAAAGGATGGGCCTCCTACTCCCACCACCATGGCAGTGATGCCCTAAAAAAAATGAATAAATAAAAAATAAAAATAAAATACATAAAGATCGATATCCTAGTCTTTAGTGAGTGGGAATCAACTGGCGTTGGCCATTTTGAATTGGACAGTCATGTGGTGTCCTACTAGGTCTGTATGCTGAGAAAAAAAATCCGAGAAGCTGGACTATATAAAGAATCTGGTATTTAAAAACAAAACAAGCTGAGCCCCGGTGGTGTAGTGGTTGTGTGCAGGGTTGCAGCCCACAGGGTTGGTGGTTCAAATCCAGTAACAGCTCTCCAGGAACAAGGTTGGGCTTCCTATTCCCACCAGAGCAGTGATGCCGCCAAAAAAAAAAAAAAAAAACACCCTGCATCAGGATTGGAGAAAGACTTGTTAATAATTTGTTATATGCAGATGACACAACCTTGCTTGCTAAAAGCAAAGAGGATTTGAAACATTTACTGATGAAGAACAAAGCCTTTAATAGGATAATAGTCAACATAAAACAATCCTCACAAATAGACCAATAAGCATTATTATTATTATTTTTTTTTTTTGGTTTATGGGGCATCACTGCTCTCCGGCGGTGGGAGTAGGAGGCCCAGCCCCACAGCTGGAATTGAACCTCCGTCCCAGTGGGCCGCAGTCCCGCGCACAACCACTACGCCACTGGGGCTCAGCCCCCCAATAATTATATTATAATTATTATAAATATAGTTATTATAATGAGAATATGGACGTTATCAAGAATTTCATTTTACTTAGCTCCACAATGAGCACCCTTGGAAGCAGCAGTCAAGATATCAAACCACCTGTTATATGGGCAAATTGAGGACTAAGATACACCTGGCACAGCCATGGTACTTTGATTGGTTTTCTTGGTACCCTTCTGCTTGGTTTTGGCAAGGCATATTCAATATACCATGGACTTCTAGAGAAAAATCTGTCTTGGAAGAAGTACAGCTAAAATCCTCTTTGAAATTAACCGTGGTGCTACTTGGGTATACGACATACTTCAGACATGTGATCAGGAGAGACTGGTCCTTAGAAAGCTGTCCTGCTTGATAAAGCAGAGAGGGGGTCAGAGAAAAGGAGAGAACATGGCGGTGAGATGGAATGACACACTGCCTGCAAGAGTGGGCTCCAATCCAACCACAATGTTTGTGAGGTTGGCCCAGGGCCCGGCAGTGTTTTGTTCCGCTGTGCGTAGGACTGCTGACTTGCAAATGATGCGAAGGCCCACAGCAACCTTTAGCCTGTTTCCTACAGCTGATAGGCTTAAAGGCAAAACAGAATGCTTCAAACAAGTCAGCAGACACGTCCCCATTGTATAGAGAAAGTCAAGCGTTCTTACTTTAGCATGAACCTGGGTTGGATCCTGGTTTCACACACCTCCTAGCTGTGTGAACCTGAACAAGTTGCTTAATATCTCTGAACTTCATGTACCTCAACAGTAAAATGAAGAGAATTGTAAAACCCCACGCCCCGATTGCTGTCAAATTGACAGCACTTTGTGGCAGCCCCACCTATATCGAGGTAGAAGTGTGCTCCGTCGGGCTTTCAGTGATTGATTTTCGCCTTTCTTCTGAGGTGCCTCTGGGTGGCCTCAAACCCTAACCTTTGGCTTAGTTGCCACGCACCTTAACTATGGGCACCACTCAGGGATTCTGTCATAGTCCCCCCTCCTGAGATGATGTCCATGAAACTCAGATCTTGGCACACAGCATCCACTAAATGGTAGATTTTTTAATATTGCTAACGTGTGATCTTGTGAGCAAGCTGATTGTCATGAAGGCTGCTCTATACGCCCGGCTCATTGCTTTCACATTCCAAGGTGGTTTATGTTCATGGTTGCCTTTGTTCATCTTCAAAATTCCTTCTAGGAGATTGAAGAGTTACCTGGAAGATGAGGCCGAGGTGTCCGGCAGCGACGTGGGAAGTGAAGACGAGTATGATGGGAAAGATATTGATGAATATGAAGAGGACGTAATTGATGAAGCACTTCCTTCCGAGGAAGAATTGCAGAGTCAAATCAAGAAAATACACATGTTAGTATCCCAGCAACCCCTTCTGAGGCCTGGCGTGCATCTTAAAGCAGCCACCATAACAAGCCTGAGCAGTGTTTTTGAACACCTAATTTTTCCTGTTGTAGGAAAACCATGCTGGATGACGATAAGCGACAGTTACGTTTATACCAGGAGAGGTACCTAGCCGATGGGGATCTGCACAGTGATGGTCCTGGGCGGTTGAGGAAGTTCCGATGGAAAAACATAGGTATCTTGATTGTTGCCTTTAAAAGCAAATGCTTAGGATGTACATATGTACACGTTTGTTCTGTTCAAAATGACAACTAGAAATCAAAACTACAAAAGGCTGTCATGGAGGACCAGACAGTAACCATGGTCTTCAATTAGTGGGTTGGAAAAGTCTGTGTCACTAAATGAGAAGTAGAAGTAATGAGGGTTATTGTTATGCCTGTCCCAATTACCTTCTCCAGTAGGGATTGCAGGATAGATACTGATAGACTTGACTTTGCTTTAGATGATGCGTCCCAGATGGACTTGTTCCACAGAGATTCTGATGATGATCAGAATGAAGAACAGTTAGATGAGACGGAGGCAAGATGGAGAAAGGAACGAATTGAACGAGAGCAGTGGCTTCGGGACCAGGTAGGAAATCTGCAAGAGAGTTGTCTACTATGACTTAACCAATTTAGAAGGAGTCAAGGACCCAATTTATCATAATTTCCCAAACATTGCAATGCAGAGCTGTCTTGTTCAATCTTTGAGTCTTCTTATGCTCTCTGAGAAAGGGTCATCAGTGAGTAGCTCTCATCATATTTGTTTAAAAAAAAAAAATCCCCCACACCAGCAAAAGGGTGCAAAAAAAGAGAAAAGAAAGCTAGTACCTTAACTTCACAGCTTCAGGCTAAGCAAACTATTTAGGGGGAGCTGTAGACTTTTCTGTTAGCCTGGTTTGATTTTTATTTTCAGGTACAACAGGGGAAAGTTGCAGCTGAAGAAGAAGAAGAAATTGGAGAAGATAGTCAGTTTATGATGCTGGCCAAGAAAGCTACTGCCAAAGCCCTTCACAAGAGTGGTATGTTCCCGTGCTCAGGGAGTAGTTCTTAGACTATTGGTGATGGTCCCCTGGGGGTGACTCCAGCCTCCAGGGACTCTTATGCGGGTTTAGTCATAAGCCTGTGCATTATACTCTTAACGAGGCCCCACAGAGGTGAGGAGAGAACCGTGCTCTTGGTTCTTTGGATACCGGGCAATACAGGTGGTTCCGGTGAGTAGGTATCACTGCTTGTGCTGTACGTTCTAAGGCAACTCAGTAATAGATGCCGGCCCAGGAAAGTATATAGAACTCCACAACAAGCTCTTCAATGCTGTTCACAATCTTATGGTTCCTGTTTTTGTTGTTTGGCCATTGTTTTAATATGTATTGGCAATCATTAGTCAATTTGTTCAACTTAATTGTCTGTTTTCATGGAACCACTTCTACTTAGGAACACATTATAACGAAGCACCCTTATGGCTTATTGATTAGAAGGTTTCTTGGCTTGTTTAGATTCAAGAGGGATTATAGGTAGATGGTGCCTGGCTGCCATTTCTGAACAATTTGATCAAAGAGTCGATGGGAGAATCTCGATCACAAAAGGGGAAATGTAGCACAGAATTTCACATGCAAATGCCAGATTTCCGTGAGCCACAAAGTCTGGGCAAACCCCTGAAACTGTTGCCTAGAGGCCATCTTTAACCCTTAAATAAAAAGTATCCCGGGCTGAGCCCCGGTGGCGTAGTGGTTGTGCGCGGGACTGCGGCCCACTGGGACGGAGGTTCAATTCCAGCAGTGGGGCTGGGCCTCCTACTCCCACCACCGGAGAGTAGTGATGCCCCC
This sequence comes from Nesogale talazaci, assembly GCA_004026705.1. Classification (NCBI taxonomy): domain Eukaryota; kingdom Metazoa; phylum Chordata; class Mammalia; order Afrosoricida; family Tenrecidae; genus Nesogale; species Nesogale talazaci. The sequence goes on from PVJH01016198.1 coordinate 25,826, forward strand.
CCCCAAAAAATAAATAAATGAATAAAATAAAAGGTATCCCCCAAAGTCTTCTTGAAACCAATCAGTTTGCTCACATAGGAAAGTCTGTCTGCTTCGAATTGTCGACTTGGGATGAAGCTGACTAGCAAGTCGAAAATAGGTAGATATGTAATATAGGCCATCGGTTCATGTTGATGGGGGAGGGACAGCTCAGAAGAGGAGGGTGAGAATCGTCACACAACTCAAAGAATCTAATCAGTGTTACTGAATCCTCCTTGTAGACATAGCTCCTATTATCAAAAATAAAATGATTGAAAAGGAATAGTAATTAATACACACACCAACTCTGCCTAGAACAACTTTTGTCTTTTTTCCTCCCCCAGCTAATCGCACTGTGGTTGTTCAGGAATCAAAGCCTTTACTCCGAAGCCCTTTTGAAGCCATCAAACCAGGAAGTGCCCACCAGGTTGGTTGAAGACCTTGTGGGCCATGTGCCGCTGTCTGCAGGGCATAAAGACATATAGTCTCTTTGCTATGAGGGGAGCCCTGGGGGAGTAGAAGTTCTAAGAGGGGCTGCTGACTGCAAGGGTCAGCGGCTCAAAACTAGCAGCCCCTCAGCAGGAGACCAATGGGGCTCCTTATTCCCACAGAGTCATTTCCACAGTCTTGGGACCTCTCAAAGGCAGTTCTACCCTGTCCTATGAGGCCGCCATCAGTCAGCCTGGACTCCAGGGCAGTGAGTTTGGTTCTGCTATTAGGGGTGGAGGCGAGGGGCTCCAGAAACTGTAATTCGTTATCAGAGGAGACTAGGACTATGTCATCATAACTCTTGGGGGAGCAGCACGAATGGGCTGGCTTTTTATTATTTAGCACTTGGGATTTGATACCAAATGACTGTTCTCTCCTCAGCTGAAGACCGGCTCCTTGCTGAACCAGCCCAAAGCTGTGCTTCAGAAACTGGCTGCCCTCTCTGACCTCAACCCTACCGCTCCCCGAAACTCAAGAAACTTTGTCTTCCATACACTTTCTCCTTCCAAGGCTGAGGTGACAAAGGAATCTTTGAGACCTCAGGTAGGAATGTGAGAGCTGGTTTGGTGGCTGATTTCGTGGCTTCCTAAACCCTAATGCATTTTTTTAATTAAAAACTTTGGTGGGAGAGGGAGCTTAAAGTCATAAGCTGCTGCTGCAGGGTTGACATTTCCAACAAGAGGATGACTGCCTCTTGTAAATAATCAATTTCCACACTTACTTGGAAATTCTGCCTCCCCACCCCTGCTTTTTTTTTTCTTTTTGTTAATTGCTTATGATTTAACTATGAGATGTTTTAGAGCCAGTTAGAGATGAGTACTGGTAGGCTGTTGATCTTGAGTTGGCCTTAACTTCCTCTCTGCTCTCTAGGTAAGGAGAAGGGGTCCATCTTTAATCACATCTCCGTCACCAAAACGCCACAAAACAGAGGATAGCACTTCGGGATTGAAACAAAGCATTTTCAGATTCTTGGAAAGCTAACATCAAGGGTTACTGCCAGCAGCTTTGTTGAACCTGCTTTGAGATGCTCCTGGCACTGAAGGTTAGCACTGACGCCCACACTGACAGTCCTGTTTTCTGCCTTATCACTGCATTAAGAATTACAAACAGAAATTCCATTTCTGGATCTGGATCTGCATCTCTCTCCAAGTATTATTTCCTCCATTGACCATTGGTCATGGCGGCTGTTGTGTTTACAACATTGCTTCATGGAATACCTGGGAGAAGCTTCACGACTTCCATTAAACACTTGGCATTTTATCTTAGCAGCTTCCTGGCTTGATACCTCCTGTGAGAGAGGTTGTTGATAGAAGGAAAAAGTGCGGTATTACGGAGAACCGTCAAAGGCAGAAGGACTCTCCTTCACCCCTCTAAGATCAGTACCGCAGTGACCACACATCAGAGAGAGGGACTTCTTAGAGGCCCTAGACATCGATCAGAGGATTTGTGATAGTCTTCCCCCTTCCATTTCCCTGTCCGCCTTTTCTATAGGTGGTCTCAGATTTCCTCTTGGCCTTTGCTGCCTTTAGAAGGACTCAAACAGGGCTCACATCAGTAAGACCTTGCGCCTGATTTTCTAGAAGATGAATAAAGGCCTTCATCCAGTCCTGCCTCTCTCAAAATGTTTCCTGGAACAGAGATCTCAGCTCTCAACTTGAAACAGTTGCTCATGGATCTCCCTTCCAACTTGATAAGAAGGACTGTCACCATTATTTAATGACATTCTCTTGACTTGAGTACTTCGTCCTGGCCAGTACTTGAATGTTTCATTACTTAGAAGTCCATCATGGAGTTTACCGTTTAAGAGAGCTGCCTTCACTTCTTCCCCCTTTTCCTAAACGACCGTGAGGCTCTCAGAATTTTAGATGATTTTTTTTACCCCCTGAGAACTGAGTACTGCTGCTGCTTTAGAAAACCACTCCACGTGATGTCAAAGTGTCGGTGTCAAGAGCTTGACTTGGAAAGTTGGATGACATTGTGCCCATTTTTTTATTGGGAGATAGGGAACACCTGCTTAACTGGTGAAAGTAGGGTATGAATTTTTCCACAGCTCTTTTCCTAATACTCAAGTTGTTGACATGGACAGAACACACATGTTTGTATATTTATAATCTTGTAATGGGGGGAATGGGTATAAAGATGTTTAACATGTATGTCATTTTTCAATAAACGCCAATGCCTCAGAGGCAGAGTTAATTGCCCAGCTTGAAGGTCTGAATGTCCATTTTTAGGTTAGCACCTGACTAATGTTGAGGGACCTTGCCTCTTGCCTGTGTCTCTCTTCCCAAGGGAGTTCTCTTGGGTCTAGAGTGAGAGGCTGCTGCAGTTATCTCTTGGCTGGTTTTATTTATTTATTTATTTATTTATTTATCCTGGCTGCTTTTAAAAACTGGAAATTGATCAAATAAACTAACCCCAAACTGTTGGGAGCCAGTGCAGGGCATGGAGGGGATTTTACATAAGTGATACCCACTGCTACATCCCTCTCATTGGCACTTTCTCTTTAACTGACTCTCCCTGCTCCTTCTTATAGCTGTGCGACCAAGGTGAGTTGCTGACCATCCCTACAGAGTGTCCAAGACTAGGCAGCTCTTGCTGACAAAAGAGGATGGGGACAGAGGGCTAGGTATTTCTCCCCTCTGTTTGCTTCTCCATGTGTAACAGGGTTGGTGTTGAGCACTGAAGAGAACAGAATTAATGCCTAAGAAATCTGGGGAGCAAATGGTTTCTGCTCTAGACTCCACGGAGAAAGCCCTCTCTTTGGAGAAAGGAAAGTTGAGTTTTAAGTTGGGTGACTTTTCCTCATGTCGATATAGCTGCCATAAGGCAAGCGACGCCTTGACTTTGCTGACAGGATTGAAGTGGAGACTGGTGACCTGGCACTAAGCCCGGTGTGCACGGCATTGAGACTGAAGCCCCTAAGGCCTGTGACTAGACTTGCTGGTTAACTCTACAAGCTTGGAAATGGACATCGTTGGAGGGATGAGAGTCTGAGGGTCATTTCTAACGTTTGTCGTGCATCCTGGTTGTTGGCTTCATTTTCATCCCTCAACTCATAAGCAGTGCACAGTCACACACACCACTCCCGGTCTCCGTAAAACACCAAACTATGCTAACCAAAGCACCTTACAGACAGATGCTTACAGTTCCCGGCAGGAAAGCCTCTTTATAGCCTTTGGCACTTTGAGAAAATCATGAGCAGCTTAGGCTGGCAGGTTCTACTGGGTGTTTCTGCTGCTTTTAACTTTCAGGAATTATAGCTGATAACTCTTGGGGTTTCCTGTCCTGGGATTTGTGCACCTTAGGAGGGGATGGCACAGTGGTTCCACGTTGGTTTATGATCTGCCTGGTAGGCAGTTGGAAACCACCGGCAGCTCTTTGGGAGCAAGACCGGACTTTCCTTCATAATCAGGCGTCTCAGAAACTCACAGGGGCTGCTGCAAGTCAGCACTGTCTTGTTGGCAGTGCGTTTGGTTTATGGTTTGGATGGTATCATATCTTCTACCTCTAGCCCAGTCTAGAATGTGGTGGTCCCCCCAAAATACCTAACAGATCATGCCACACCTCTCAGAGCCTCTGTTTATATTAGTAGAAGGAGCACGATAATTCAGGCCTCTCAGAGTTGCTCTCAGTTGGAAATCGGATGTGAATGCACCTCCCAGTGCTGCTCTGCGAGCATAAGAAATGGCCAATATCAGTAGTTGTTTTATCATCTACTCCTCCAAGGACCATTGTCTCACAAGTTCTCTCAACCATGACATCTCTAGACATTTAATCTTCCATTCCCAGAAACCTGCTCTTCCTCCTGTTTGCCATTTCAGTAAGAGGCACCTCCCAGTCACTCCGGCTAGAAACCGGAAGCATATTTTGGAAGCCTCTTCCCCTAAGTCCCAAATTCAGCAATCCCCCGGCCTATTCATATTTGTTTCCAAAGCACATCTTGAATCAGCTTACTTCTTTCTGGCTCCGTGTCTGGCGCCCTCCTTCAAGATCCCAACACTTTTTTCTAAAACACTAGCACCCTAACTCCCCACCTCTACTCTGGCTTCCCTTCCAGTCATTCTGGGCACCGGGCCCCTGTGAACTTTATGAAAATGTTGATTGGAGATGCTACTCCCCAACTTAAAACCTTTCCGGGTCTCTTCCATTGTCCTCGAAGGAAAGTCTATATGCTCTTCTGACCCACTCACCTACCCATCCCTCCCCTTTCCCATGACACGCAGCCTCAAGGCCTTTCAAAGCATCCTTCCCTTCCCGAATACCCGCTCTCCCTGGCTAATGTGTAACTCTCTACATGTCAACTTAATTTCCTGCGGGACACCTTCCCTGACCATCAAAATAAAACCAAACTCGCCATTGAGTTGATGCAACTCATGGTGATTCAGTAGGACCCATGGAACTGACCGTGTGAGGGTCCTAGACCGTAACTCTTTTGGGAGTAGACAGCCCAGCCTTTCTTCCGTGGAGCGGCTGGAGGTTAGAAGCTTAACTTGTAACCACTGTGCTCCCAGGGCTCTCTGGCTTCCTGGCCCACCAAAATATCTGGAAGCACATACATAGTTTGCTAATGTGGTCGACTTCTGTTAGCTTTCTATTCTTTTCTTTTGAATCTTTCCGTCTAGTTTGCTCTCTGAATGTGTTAGAGCTGCCTTCCCCATTAGACAATACATTCGGAAAGCAGGAGCCATATCTGTTTTGTTTGGAAAAGAGAAAGTCTGAGCACAGTGCCTGGCCATGTAATCATTGTTGATTAAGTGTTTATCGAGCGGCGAGTGCTAGGAAGCCTGCAAGAGCTAGCTAATGGTGAAGTGCTTGGAGCTGCGTTACCTACCAAGGCCCCTTCTTGGTGTGAGGGAGAACAGCCGTGGTTGCAATGGGAGTGCTTGAACCCTTGATCTGCACTTACATGGCCTTGAGTCACTCATTGTCTGAATTTTTTTCCTCTACTGAGGCTCAAGTGAAATGGCTTGGTTTATAGCTCGCAAAGTTACAGTTAGAAGCATAGGTACATGGGTGGAGAGACGGATCCAACTGCAAGGATATACACATAAGCTATTTGAAGGACGGGCATCAGGGGAGTGGGTCGGGGGAGAGGTCGGACAGTGTAAGACGTGGCAGAACAATAATAAGTTATAGAGTATTGAGGGTTGGAGGGGAGAGCAGGGGGAGAGGAGAAGGGATGAAAAAGCCAATATCAAGGGCTTAAGGGGAAAGGCGGATGTTTGGAGAATGATAACAGCAGCGGACATGTGAAGGTGCTTGGCGCAGTATGTTTACTTGTGTATTGTGAAAAACGATGTACGAGCCCCCAAGAAAATGATTTTTAATTTAAAAAAACACATGGGTACAAATAATGCAAAATGACTTCACATTTGGAAAATTGCCTTACTGCAGGCTAGCGGGTAATAGTGCCTCCTTATTCTTGGGCTGAGTGGACAGGAGAGGCCATGGTTCAACCAAGTTCCCTGGCCGTTCAGCCCACATCCTATCCCAGCAGCCAGTGGGCCTGGGCTATGTACCTAGATGTGTGTGCCGAGGGGAAATGGAGCTCGAGTGGCAATCTGGGGGAAGAGGCACCGCTTTCCCTCGGGGAGACCCTAGTGTCAGGTCTCTCGTTCTAGTTGTGGTATCATCTTTGCACCTCCTACATCCGTTCCAGCCCATCGTTCTGTCCTCTCCTCTCACCTTGAAGCTTTTTCATTTTCAGCTTATTGATCTAGTCCCTCCCTGTGGTGGGATCGTAATGGGAAGCGGGGGTTGAAATAGCTACAAGCCTGAGGGAGACTGGAGGAAGCAGTGGGACTGGGGGCTTGGGCACTTTCCCTTCAGTTTAGAGGGATTCCTTTTAGAATAGCATGCTGTTGGGCTGGAGGCAGGGGTGGGGAGGATGGGGAATCCCGGGGCCCTGTCCTAAGGGGAGAGAGTGGGGAGGGGAGGCTGAGTCAAGTTGAGGCTTCTCGGCCCCTTCCTCTCACTCTCTCAGAGGCTTCGAGAAAGGGGAAAGGAGCTGACGGCCCGCCCACCCTGCTCTTTGTCTTGTCTAATTTAACTTACGTTATTTATCAAAAAGACAGGTTATTTGGAAAACCAGATGGACTCAGGCAAAAATCATCTGGGTTTTCCAAACGTGAAAAATTAGGTTCTGGGGGCAGGGAGGGAAGGCCTGTGTGTGTGTGTGTGTGTGTGTGTGTGTGTGTGTGTTGGGAGGGTGCAAGTGGGGTGAGGGGCTTTGTGTTTCTATAGTCAGAACCAGTCATGGCTCTATGACAAACCACCCCCCTTTTACCTTCAAGTTCTTTTTGCTTGGAATGTGGACAAGAACGTGAGCATCTTCACTCTGCTGGCTGGGAGGACTGAAAGTTGTCACTGGCCAAGGGTGCGGCATGTGAGAGCCGAGGAGAGCAGCAGCTGGCGGCTTTCTTTGCCCCCAGCCCTCACCCCCTCCCAGACAATAAGTGGGTTTGCAAGAGACTCGGGGTCCAGAGAGGTTTCTGAAGCAGAACTCTTCGCCTCTCATCCCTTTCATCTCATTGTTTCAGCACAAGTGCAGCAGAGAGCCAAGTTAAACGTTGGTGAACCTCTTCTCCTCCTTCCTAACTTTCTAATGATTGGCTGGCCAGTGAGCACAGGAGATTCATCGAGCTCCCGTGCAGATGCTTGTTGTCACCGTGAGGTGCTATCAAGTCCGTTCCCACGCACAGCGATCCTCTGCACGACAGGACAAAAGACGGCCTTGTCCTGGGCTCTCCTCCCTATTGTGCCTGTGTTTGAGCTCATTGTTGCAGCCACTGTATCAATCTAGCTCAGAAGTCTTCAAACTATGGCCCGCGGGCCACGTGCAGCCCACTGAGGACATTTGTCTGGCCTACCGAGTGCTTTTGCCGGCCCTGCTGTCCTGCTTAGCAGCCCACTCATCCAGGGCCCACAGTGAATTTGTTCATAGTCTTGTTTGTTTGTTTGCTTGTTTTTAACTGTAGTCCGGCCCTCCAATGGTCTGAGGGCCACTAAACTGGCCCCCTGTTTAAAAAGTTTGAGGACCCCTGACTAGCTCATGGGGCAGGGTGGTGAAGGGTGTGTCTTTACCTCCAAGAAAGCCCTATGGAGTGATTCTACTCTGCAGCTCATCGGGTTGCTGTGGCTTGTAATTGATGGCAACAGGTTTGGGGTTTTCATTTATCTATAAGAGATCCAAGTTACCCAGCCTCCTAGGTTACAAGGGCAATATCTCTACCACAGGAATTGTTAATGCTATTGATTCTGTTCCCTCCAGCCAGCAACTTTAGGAAGGAGTGAGCAGGAGGCTCTGAAAGGAGAGCTCTTAGCAGCAATAGAGGAGAGAGGCGTTCATGGGGAAAACAAGAGAGAACCATCTCTTTACACACAAATGCACACACACACACCAAAGGGAACCAAGACCCTGAAGAGTCTTCTGGCCTGAAGAGTCGTTGGCAGCAGCTGTAGCATTTGCCTCATTGTGTGTTGTCATTTTTTTTAAGTGTCATTGGACTGTAAAAACCACTTAATAACTTGATCTCATCTCAATAATCTGCATTAATACTAGCTCCACAATTGTGTGAAGATTTTAAAAAAAAAGAAAAGCCATTGGTAAAGAGTCTGCCTCCAGGCCTGGCACACAGGAGACTTCTAAATGTTTGCCAAGCAAACAAATCCATGAAACCCTGCATTAAGGTGTCCCTGAGCATTTGCAGGAGTCACCCCAAGAACTGAGGGTTACGGGCTCTTGCAGCGAACTTAGAGGCTGAGTCATGATCTAATTCTGCAGCTGCTTTAACATGTTCGATGCCGGTGAAGGAAGTTCTCCATGAAATAGAGTCACATAATGCCGGTAAAAATGGCTCAGACATATCCACGATCATGCTCTAGGCCGCGTGTTATGTTAGATACAGATCCGAGCATCTGTGCATCCGAGCCCACAGCAGCAACTGACACAACGTGGGGAGTGAGGGGACACTGAAGCGCCCCTCTGGATGAAGGACTTGTTGGCTCAGCTGCTGGGAATACGCTCTGCCTGTTGAGAGTCTTCAGTCAGCCTTTTCGGAGACTGCCTCCACTGCAGAGAACACCTTGCCCAAACTCCTAACCCCTCTGCAGCCCACATCCAAAGACTTATACCAGTAAGTTCTTTTTTTTTTCTTTTTTTTTTTGGGGGGGGGCATCACTGCCCTCTGGTGGTGAGAGTAGGAGGCCCAGCTCCATGGAGCTGGAATCGAACCTCCATCCCAATGGGCCGCAGTCACGCACACAACCACTACGCCACTGGGGCTCAGCCCACCAGTAAGTTCTTTACAATAGACCAAAGCATTGCTCAGTCCTGACCCAGCCTCATGATCATTGCTGTACTTGAGCTTGTGGCAGCCACTGCATAACTTCATCTCATTGGAGGTCTTCCTTTTATTCTCTGACCCTTTACCAAGCATGATACCCTTCTCCAGGGGCTAGATCCTTTTGATAACAAATCTAAAGATGGTGGCAAGGTGGCTATACCTCTCCCAAGAGAGATTTTCTTGTTTTTCTGGCAGCGTAGTAGATTCAATGTGCTTCACCAACACCACTATGTAAAAATCTCAACTCTTCTGTGGTCTTCTTTATTTATTGCCCAGCTTTTGCCTGCTTATGAGACTACTGAATTTACCTTGAGGTTGGGTCAGGTGGCCTTTAGTCCTCAATGTGTCACCTTTTCTTCTTATTTTTTTTTTAACATTTTTTTGGGGGGGCATCACTGCCCTCTGGTGGGAGTAGGAGGCCCAGCCTTGCTCCTGGAGAGCTGCTGCTGGATTTGAACCGACAACCCAGTGGGCTGGCTCAGCTCACATTTTACCAATTTAAAGTAATTTTTTGCACAAGATTTACCCATCGTAACTACTACTTCATCTCTGCTCCTATCGCCATTGAAACAACTTCCTGAATAACTTCAATCTTTTCTCTGTTTGCTATTGTTCCGGTCGTGGGGACCTTTGTGTTCTTCACCTTGAGCTGTAATCCATACTGAAGATGGTAGTCCTTGATTTTCATCAGCGCTTCTTTAAGACCTCTTCCTTTCAGCAAGCACGGTCATGGCATCTGCACGCTGCAGGTTAATGAGCTTCTTCGCTCCATTCTTCATATAGTTCCGCTTTCAGAGACTGCCCGACTATAATTTTCATTGCCATCCAGTCAGCCACGTGGGTTTCCAAGACTGACAGTTTACAGTCTTTCTCCTGCAGAGCTGCCGGTGGTTTTGAACTGCCAACCATACAGGAGTACAAAGGCCTGGCCAGCTCAGCAGAAGACAACTGAATGGCCGTCGGTTTAAGCTGCCAGTTGGCCTAGGTGACAGCTCAGCTTCCTCCTCGCCGACTCCTGCTTCCTGTCCCGCCTTCCATAGATGTTGATTCTAAGGGTCTCATCCCTGCCAACAGTTTGATTCTGAAGGGGTTACTCTCCCCACCGCACCCCCAAAAAACAGATTTTTTTTTTTAAACAAAACAACCTTCAAAGTAGGATCCATTATACTTAATACTTTGCCAAATCTGTGATTCCATTCTTGGAAACAGTTTTCAAACTCATCTGTTTGGATGGCTGACAGCACCTCCCTCATTTTTTCCTTCACCTCTTCTATGTTGTCAAATCACTGTCCTTTCATAGTCCTATTCATTTGAGGAGATAAAAAGAAGTAACATGGATGAGTTCAGGTGAGAGATGTGTGGGGCAAGAGAGGCATACTGTTTTTTTTGCCAAAAGCTGGTGCACTGAGATGGCTGTGTGAGCCAGGTACATTGTTATGATGGCAAAACCAGTACCCTGTCTGCCCTGTTAGGGCTTTTTCGTCTCACACTGTTACACAATCTTTTCAGAACCTCTAAATAGAAAGCTTGATTAACGGCCTGACCTGGGATAACGAACTCCAAATGCACTACACTGACATTTTTGTCCCTTTGGGAAGTTGACAGGCATCCAGAACAAGGCTTGTCATCAATTGACCTTTCACCTTTTTGAAATGAGAAAAACGCTTGGAAATGAGTTTTTCCCATAGTGCTGTCCCTGTAAGCTGTGATCAACATCACAACAGTTCCTGCAGCAGCCCCCACGCCCCCAAGCAGGAAACAAAATTTCCCAGCCACATGCTGTTCTCTGAAATCAACTATCACAAAAAAGGGAGATTGGAGCAAAACTGCTTTTAGGGAAAAGTTCACTGTGACCAGAGAGAACTTTCCCAAGCAACGCCACTGGGTGCACTAACTTGGAGCAGATTGCTCACGGCTAACTTAGCAGGGGAAAATGCATACTATGAAAGCTCCACTCCACAGAAAGTTCCGCTTTGTGTCATTTTGTTTGGGTGGGTACCAGCTGCTCCATTGGGTTTCTGCTGCTGACCTTTCAGTGAATGGTTTTAGCAGCCGAACATTTAACCCTCTATACCACTATGGGTTCTGTTACTCCCGAAAGCACTCCTTAAGAAAGGTCCTACACCCCAAATTGCCTCAGGGTCTGTTTCTCAGGGAATCCCGCTTGGGAAAGTGCCCTCATGAGATCCAAAGCTTCTTTCTCACACTTGTTTCTACAGAGGTGCAGGGGCTGCACTGAATCTCCACCAGAGGGCAGCAGCTGCTCGCCAACCTGCTTCCTGAGACTGGCGTGGTCAGAAGCCCTCACCCCTGCCTCCCTCTCCTCCACCACCACTGTTAGACAAGACAGCCTCCCCGAGTGTGTCCACAGGCCCATCTCAGAGAAACGGCTTTTCGAGAACTGTCTAGGTTATTTTGTCATTCTCCACACACCCCTCAATGAAGGTCAATCATTCTCCCTGCCGCAGCCCCTTCCCCGTCCCCAGCTGGGCAGCATCTTTGCCCAGCGTCTCCCACCTCTCATGCTCCCCACCCACAATAGATTTGTTTTCTGTGTGACAAGGTAATTATGAGCTTGGGGCCAGGAGGCCCACGGGCCAGTCGAATGGTCACTTCAATCTGGCTCTCCCAGTTCTGCTGTTATTGATTTTTTTAGTTTGTTTATTATGATGAGTGTGTGTGTGTGTGTGTGTGTGTGTGTGTGTAAGCTGGCCCTGGTGACATGAGGTGTGAAGGCGAGAGGGCAAGAGCAATTTATACTTGTCACGATTCAGCTTCTTGAAACCACCCACCCACCCATCCAGCATTGTTGTTTATCAGCTGGTTTTAGCATCTTTGTCTAGTTGTCTTTATTTTATTTCCTAAACCTCAGAGAGCCTTTGGATATGTGGCCGGAGAGAGGGCCTGGGGAGTAGAAGAGTGGCAGCACGAACAGTCGTTTTATTAGCAGCTGCTAGCTCCTCCAGCGAGGCTTAATTGTAATCCACTTCTTGTCAATTGTTGCAAGCGGACCCTCCCCCAACTCCCTGCTGCTTTTTTAGGGACAGGGTGGAGATGAGCCATGGTGTGTGTGTGTGTGTGTGTGTGTGTGTGTGTGTGTGTGTGTGTGTTGATGTTCGTGAAAATATGCACAAGCAATCGGGTCAATGCAACAATTCCCACATACGAGTGGAGTGACACTGTCTGCATCCTTCCCGTCACGCAGCCCTTCTTGTGGTCCTTCACCCAGTGACTGCCACCTCAGCAGAAATGCCTCCTTGCCCGCACTGTGCTCCCACCCCTGAGAAGTATGAATAAGTTTTATTTTCCACACTGCAGTCCAGTCCCTGCTGACTCATCACTGCCCCTTAGGACAGAATAGGACTGCCTCTGGGGGTTTCCCAGGCCCAATCTTGATGGAAACAGAAAGCCGTCTTTTCCTCCCAAGGAGTGGCTGTTGGTTTCAAACAGCTGACCTGGTGGTGAGCAGCCTGAATGTGTAGCCCACTAAGCCATCAAGACTCCGTTATGTTCAATTAAGTGAGGGCATGTGGTATTTGTCCTTTTCGCCCTCCTAGTTTTGCTTAGCATAACATTTCCAAGGTTCGCCAGGCGGTGCTCGGCACCAGGGCTTCCTGTCGCTAATGCTGAGCGTGCCCCGTTGTAGGGACGCACTGTGTCATGCTGTCTGTCCTCGCCTCCGTCAAAGGCCTGCCAGGGCTTCCCCGGCGTGCGTTGGTGTTTGTCGGTCTGCTCACTGACCTGCACATGGACCAAGGGGAAGTCGTTTGAGCAAAACAAGGAAGTACTGAGTGCTTTTACATGAGGAAAAGTGTGGGTCGATGTTGTAACCTCTCACCCAATTTATTCTGTCTGATGTTGAGCAGAGAAGCTGGACTCTCTGAGGAGGAATGAGGCATGAGGATCGGAAGAAGACTTCTTAACAACCTGGCCACCTCACTCGCTGCAAGTGAGGAGGCCTTGAAGCACTGCATGAACAGCTAAGCTTGTAGCCTTCCAGACGAACTGCCATTCAATGTGAAGGAAAAGCAAGCTCGTGGCCCGCATGTTAGTTCTGCCTCGTTGGCACCCTATAGGACGATAGAGAGAAGTGCCCCTGGGGGTTTGCGAGGCTATTGATCTACAATCCACAGGAACAGAGCACCTCATCTTCCTCCTCAGAGCAGCTGGTGGCTTTGAACCCTTGACCTTGCAGTTGGCACCCCACCAGGGCTCCTAGCTCAACGTCAAGCCCCACGATCTTCACAACGGAACCCTTCGACAGCATCATGATCAGGATTCCTTTTGGCTTGGATCCACAGTCAGTGCTTATGGAAACAGCAATCAAGACATGAAACGGCAAGTTACATCGGACGAACCTGCTGCATAAGACCTCTTTAAAGTGCTGAAGAGAAGGACGTCACTATGAGGTCTGAGGCATAGCCAGCCTAACTAGGAGTCGCCCTGGCCTGGAGTCGGTTCTGACACGCAGTGACCCTATAAGACAGGGTAGAACCGCCTCTGAGCATTTCTGAGGCTTTCCATCTCTCTCCCAGCGGCGGCTGGTGGTCCTGAACCACTGACCTCGCACTCTGCAGCTCAGTGCGTAAACACTTTGCCACCAGGGCTCCTGGGATCTGACGTGAGCCATGGTATTTCCAGTCATCTCGCCTGCCTCTGAAAGTTGAACAGTGAACCAGGGGGGCCCCAGAAGAATTCATGCAGTTGAGTCATGGCACTGGCAAAGAGAATGAAAGCACTGTGGACTGCCAGGAGAACAAATGTATTTGGCTCGGAAGGACCGTTGAGGAATGTTCCTTAGGAGTAAGCCAGCCGAGGCTTTGTCTCACATACTTTGCACGTATTATCAGGAGAAAACTGTCCCTGGGGACAGTTGCGCGGGAAATTGGAGGGCCTGTGAAACACAGAAAGTCGAGGAGGTGGATCGGAACCACGGCTCAAGCCTAACGGTTGTGACGACGGTGCCGGACCGGGAATGGGTACGAGAGAAACCCGAGGGGAAGCTTTCTCAAAGAAGAGTTGGAGGGGAGCCTGGGTGTGGCCAATTCAAACAGCCTGCCCACCGGACCCTTGGGCTGCGAAAGCCTTCTTTCTTCTAAAAGACTCGACCTGTGCGGGGGGGGGGGGGGGGGGGGGGGGGTTTGGGGCACTAAATTGCAAGTGGGAGGGGCCCTCTGAGCCACGGCAATTGCCGTGGACATCAGCTGCGGCTGAGGACGATTTGTGGGGCCACGTTCCCCAGCCCGGCGTCTCTGTGCCTGCCAAGAGAATGAATAAATCATTGTTCAGGGGTGGGGATGCAGCTGCCTTACTCCTCCCCTCGGCACATGCCCCAACCCCAGCGTCCCCATTGAAGGCTGCTGGAGCAGAGTGGTTTATACACCCAGCTCCCCAAATCCTATTGAGGCCTCCCCCTCTGCACGAGCCACTGGCCCCCAGCCCATTCAGCCTGGCCCTTTGTGCTGGGGGTTAAGTGGTTCCATGTGGGGGGCACCCAGAAAGGACCTGTCAGGCCTTGAAAAGGTGTGCTGATACCAGACCCTCCTTCTGATGAATGGGGTGGATGGAGCCGTGGGCGGCCGGAGGGGGCCGGGGTGTGTGTGTGTGTGAAGGATTATGGAACCCACAGAAGCAGCTGCTAGGAGGGGTGGGGGCCAGCACCCCTCTCCCCCACTCATTCCTCCTTCAGTTCCGATTCTCCACGCGGCTCGCTCCTTCTGGGTTAAACTCGAGAGTGTTCACTACTTGAAGACTTGGATTTGCGTTTTCTGATCCCCAGGTGGCAGAGGGTGATCAGAGATCATTTACCACTTGGACACTGTGAGCAAGGACAGCCGACACTCCCTTTCATTCCTCCAGCAGCTCCAGAACTCCCCTGGGTTCCTCCTTTTTCCAAAAAGTAGATTGCCTGGTTAGGTCCAGGGGTGTTGATGGGCTTGACGCTGTCCCACTGGAGTGCTAGAAGCTTCCTGGGAGCACTCCCCAAAGCCACATCATGTAGAGGACCACAGCCTATGTGGATCGCTACTGTTTTGTTTGGAAAAAGAATGACTCCAGCCTTAAAACGTCTGATTTGGAACTGATTATAAGGATCTACATATAACCTTCTCCCTGGGGTACGACAACAGGGTAGTGGGCAAAGGGAAATATCGGACAGTGTATGTATGACAAAATCATGATAATTTACAAATTTTCAAGGGTTCATGAGGGAGGGAGGGTGGAGGTGGAAGGAGAAAAATTGAGGAGCTGATACCAAGGGCTCAAGTAGAAAGAAAATGTTTTTGTTTTTGTTTTATGCTTTTTTTTTTGGGGGGGGGGCATCATTGCCCTCAGGTGGTGGGAGTAGGAGGCCCAGCCTTTGCTCCATGGAGCTGGAATCAAACCTCCATCCCTGTGGGCCACAGTCTCGTGCACAACCACTACGCCATCGGGGCTCAGCCTAAGAAAATGTTTTGAAGATGATGATGGCAACAGATGTACAAGTGTGCTTGGCATACATAGATGGATGATGATAAGTATTCAACAACCTGATTTGCTGTACCTGCCTGCCCCTTATTTTACACTTGACAACAGATTGGGGGTGGGGGGATGGATATTTCTTAAGCAATGTCACGATGACAGATGACATTTCTCCATAGAGGGGCACTTTTCTTTTAAGAGGCAGTGGAGAAATGGATCAACAAAACAATTAGGTCAGCCCCTGGCCTTCCTTTCTGGAGAGGAGCCAAGTCTGGGAATGATTTTCCTTCTAATCTGCCGGAAGGGCGCTCCAGTGTGTTCAAGGTCCCCTGGGACCGCCTGGTGGTGGGAGCCAAGTCACCCTGTTCACAGCTAGAAGGTGCTTCTTAACCTTCAAGGCATGTGCACCTGGTGGCCTACTTCCCCATCTCCACAGCCCCGTGATGACATTATTGCCATGTCTAGCTAACCCACAAAGGTTAAAGGAACTTTCCCAGGCTGAGCTCTGGTGGCTCAGTGTGCGGGACTGCGGCCCACAGGGTTGACAGTTCAAATCCAGCAGCAGCTCTCCAGGAGCAAGGCTGGGCTTCCTATTCCCACCAGGCAGTGATGCCACACAAAAAAAGGGAACTTTCCCAAGTTTCCCGAACCTTGTGGGAAGTTGGGCAGCTGAGAGAACCAACCAGGTAGCATGTGGTGGCGGTGGGGACTCCAGGACTCCATGTCTACATTTTGTGGTGGCATGGCACTCTGGGGGCTTCCTCGGTGTCTCCCTGCTGCTGCCCACAGGATGAATGAAGCTCCTGCTGCTTGGAATGGTGGTCAGGACTTTTCACAAGTGGACCAGGCCAGTCTCCAGCCTCATCTCCCAACTCCATTTCCCCCTGAGCCCCAGTCACACGCCTGCACGGGGTTTCCTGTACACTCTCCGGGATGCAGCACTCTCTTCCGCTTTCTCACACTTTCTCATGGTGTGCTTCTGCTCTTTCAAGGCCTCGCTCCAAGATCCCCTCTGAGCAGCCTCTCCCTGCCATCCTTTGTGTTCCTTACACTGGCCCGCGCTACAAGGCCAAGTGCCACTGTAGGACCCGTCACATTGTGTAAAACCCTTCCCCCACTCCTTTTTCCCTGTGCCCCTTCTCCTTCCTAATGTAGGTGCTTCCCAGGTTTGGCACCAGGCATATGGGGACACTCGGGAATTGTGCACTGAGTGTGAACAAGCAGCTACAAAACAAACAAACAGGTCTTTGAAGTTGAATCGTCGTGGTTCAACCCACCCCTTTCTTCCTTGGAGTGTTGACCTGGAGAATGGTCTGCTTTATGCCTGTCTTCTGTCCTGGAGTCACACTTCTCTCCTCTCCCTGTCCTCCTCTCCCCTGAGGTTAGACCTAAGGTTCTCTTGACCCTGGCGGCTCTCTGTGCCTGCCAAGAGAATGAATAATTCATTGTTCAAGGGCGGGGGTACAGCTGCCTTACTCCTCCCCTCGGCACATGCTCCAACCCCAGCGTCCCCATTGAAGGCTGCTGGAGCAGAGTGGTTTATACACCCAGCTCCCCAAATCCTATTGAGGCCTCCCCCTCTGCACGAGCCCCTGGCCCCCAGCCCATTCAGCCTGGCCCTTTGTGCTGGGGGTTAAGTGGTTCCGTGTGAGGGGCACCCAGAAAGGACCTGTCAGGGCTTGAAAAGGTGTGCTGATATCAGGCCCTCCTCCTGATGGAGTGGATGGAGCCGTGGGCGGCAGGAGGGGGCCGTGTGTGTGTACCCACTGCCCACTGCTGGGTGTTCATGATGAGCTGGTTTGCTGGTACTGCCATCGCTGGTGACCTCTGTGTCCTTGGCAATGAAATCCCTATGCTTGAGTGGACGTGGCCACAGGGACCCCTTCACCTGGGCTGACCAGTTTCCTGGCAATCTAACTGGGAGACAGACATCTAGCCACCTGCTTTTTTGTCATCCGGCAGACATGAGTGACCCTGCCTTCCTGGGGTGTTTTGTTCTCCTGGCTCCCTATTCTCTGCACATTTGGAAGTTGCCAGAACCATTGTCTGAGTACTGCCGTATGCAGTGCTAGAACATCCCACACGATGTTGCCTTTGACTAAGAAGAGAGGGGCCACCACCTGATGCCCTTGATATTTCTTTCTCATTTTATCAGCTATTGTGTGCTTTAAAAGCAACTAGCTTAAATAACAATGGACCGGCCAACGGATGACTCAATTATGGTGACAGCCAAGGAAAATATCGGTGAGGTTGGGGTGCTGGCTGGCAGAATACAATATAAGCTTTAACCCGACAATTAAGCATGATAATGCTTTTGGAACCACAGTACATACCCAGAGATATTCGTGGGGGTGGCAATTGACACTCAATAATGGGCGCTCTCTACCCCCAGAGAGTTTGCTTCCTGTCTCTGAAATCCTATTCACTGGGGGATTTAACTTCCAGGGAGGATTGTTTGCACCAGAGAACACAGAGATGATCCCACCATATTGCAGACATATCAGGAGACTCAGACCACTAGTTAGGGGAGTGGGCTGGGCCCATGCTGGCCACCAGTGGCGAATGGACTTGCTGCAGGCAAATGAGGACTGTGAGGGGCAGGCGTGCGTTCCTGCGCCCATCAGGATGCTTCTGACTGCCGGAGACAGAAAGCCCACTCCGGCGAGCCTTGCCAAGAGAAGGAGCTTGTTGGAAAGCATACAGGATTGCAGGGAAGTTGGTAGGCACCAGGAAACAGGGACTGGAAGGTGACCAAGACGTTCTGTTTTTGCTTCCTTCTGTGTGTCCCCGTCGGTTTCTCCGACTGCAGATTGACTTCCTCCCCTTCGCAGGCAGAGGATCTGAGTGCTGCAGCCCGAGGCCACGTCTCGTCTTCCATTTCAACTCATCCCAGGGGAAACTCAGCCGCCTCAATGGGGCGAGATCCTTATCCCTGGGCCTTTCACCCCTCACTAACACATCTGGCTCACGTGGTGCAAGCAGGGAGGGGCAGAACCGGAAGAGTGGGGTGGGGAAGCCATTCTGGACAGGCCCCACGGTTGTTGGTGTGAGGGACCGTCCAGTCGACTCCTTGCAACCCTGTGTCCAACAGAGCGCAGCACGGTGCGGTCCAGCGCTGTCCTCAGAACTGCTGCTGTGCTGAGCCCAGGGCTGTGGCCACGGTGTCCATCCATTCCACTGAGGACATTCTGCTGTTCTGTTGACCTTGACCAAGCACGATGACCTCTCCAGACCCTGGTCCCTCCTGATCACAGGTCTAAAGTGCATGGGAAGAGGTCTTCCAAGACAGGCTTGTTTATTTTTCTGGCAGCCCATCACATATTCAATATTCTGTACCGACGCCACCGCTCAAAGGCATCCCTTCTTCAGACTTCCTTACTCACTGTCCAGCGTTCCCCTGTCCACAAGACCGTTGAAAATGCCGTGGCTTGGGCTGAGCCCCGGTGGGGTAAGTGGTTGAGTGCGGGACTGCAGACCAAAGGCTTGACAGTTCAAATCCAGTGGCAGCTCTCAGGAGCAGTGCTAGGTAGCTCCCACGACCACCAGAGGGCAGTGATACCCCCCAAAAAAAAGAAAGAAAGAAAGAAAGAAAAGAAAATGCCGTGGCTTGAGTCGAGTGCCTTTTAGGGCTCTGGGTAATGTCTGTGCTAAGAGGTTCTTTGCAGCAGATTTGCCCAATGCCATATGTCATTTCACTTCTCGACTGCTGTGTTCACGGTGGATCCAAGTGAAATGAGATCGCTGACAATTTCAATCTTTTCTCCATTTGTCATGGTGCTTGTTGGTCTACTTGTAGAGGTAGATTTTGCTGTTGTTTTAAATGCTGAGGCAAAATCCACAGCCAAGTCTTTGATCTTCATCAGTAAGTGATGCAAGTCTTATTTCCACAAGCAATGTTGTGTCGTGTGCACATCGCAGAGTGGCTCCCCCTCTGCTCCCAATCCCGAGTTCTCCTTCATGCTGACCAGCTTCTTGGATGATTTACTCAGCACCCAGATTGAAGAAGTGTGGTGAAAGGCTATGATGCCCGACACACCCCCTTCCTTAATCTCACACCACGCAGGATACCCTTGATCGGCTTCAAACAAGCAAACAAAAAACCTGCCCCTTGGTCTATGTACAGGCTCTGCACTAGCACAATTAAAAGAATTTCCACTCGTCACAGTGTCACCCATAATTTGTTCTGATCTACAACCATGTTTTCCACAGTGGGTGATACGATCCCCTAGTGGGTGCGGAAATGGCCCACGGGGCTGTCAAAGCAGATGCATACACTTTATCTTACATTGTGAGCTGTAGGATAAAAGTGAGTAGTTGCTAGGGGTGCTAAGGAATGTTTTTGGTTTTGTTTTTCTGCAAAGGGGACTGTGGACGCAGTAAGCTTGGGAACCTGTGATCTACAGTCAAATGTCTGCACAGTCAGTAAAACACAAATAAGCAACATTCTGGGAGTTTCTACTTTCAGCCCATAGCTTTCTGATATCAGCAATTCCACACCCTTTTCCGAATCTGGCTTGGATTTCTAACAGTTTGCTGTCGATGAACTGCTGTTACTATTTTTAAAATAACGCCAACAAAATTTTACTCACATCTGGTATTAATGATATTGTTCGGTAAATCAAGCACTCTGTCCTATCACTTTTCTTTGGAGTGAATCAATGTGGATTTCTTTCAGTTGGTTGGCCAGGTAGCTGTCTTTCAAATTTTTTGGCATGAACAAATGAGCACTTCCAATGTTAAATGTTGAAACATCTCAACTGAATTGCTCAATTTCTTTATTTTATTTTATTTATTTATTTATTCATTTTTAGGCATCACTGCCCTGGTGGTGGGAGTAGGAGGCCCAGCCTTTGCTCCTGGGAGCCGGAATCGAACCTCCATCCCAGTGGGCTGCAGTCCCATGCACAACCACTACACCACCGGGGCTCAGTTGAATTACTCAATTTCTATAGTTTTATTTTGCAGCTAGTGCAACTTAGGTTTCTTTTGAATACCATCAGTTTTTGATCATATGGTTGAACATCAGCTACCTTTTGATACAGAGTTTTGTGTATTCCTTCCACCCTCCTTTGGTGCTTCTTGCATTGTCTAATATTTGGCCTGGGTGATCAATTATTGCAAGAACAGCATCCCCTTCACTGCAAATACTTTTTTTCCCAATGGTATAGACAGCTACTATACACATAGACTGCCAGATGGAAAACCCAGTAACCAAATTGATTCAATCTGTGTAAAGAAATAATGGAGAAGCTTAACATCATCAATCAGAACAAGGCCAGAGTCTGATTGCAGAACAGACCTTTAATTGCTCATGGGCTTGTTCAAATTGAAGATGAAGAAAATGGAAACATGTACACAAGAGCTCAAAGAGGACCTCCAGTATATCTCACCTGACTTTAATCATCATTTGAAGAATAATGTTGATGCATTGAACACGAGTGACTGAGTCATGGGATGACATCAAGGACATCATATGTGAAAAAGCAAAAGGTTGGGCTGAGCCCTGGTGGCGTAAGTGGTTGAGTGCGGAACTGCAGCCCGCAGGCTTGGCAGTTCAAATCCAGTGGCGGCTGGGTAGCGCCCACGACCACCAGAGGCAGTGATGCCCACAAAAATGAAAAAAAAAAAAAAAGCAAAAGGTTACTGAAAAGACAGGAAAGAAAGAAAACGTCAAAGTAGATGTCAGAAGAGAGTCTATGCTCTTGAATGAAGAGCTACTAGATTAAGTGAAAGGAGTGACAAAGGGAAACAGCTAGTGAACAGAAGATTCCAAAGGGCAGCTGGAGAAGACAAAATAAAGTATTATTATGAAATGTGCAAAGACCCGGAGTTAGAACACCAAAAGGAAAGAACACAGTGTGTGGCAGTCATGTGCTTATGTTAATTTCACGATTGAGATGTAGGGGTGGAGTCTAGCCTGTTAATCTGGAGATAGCCATTGAGTAGCCAATGAGGCCTCCGTGTGGGCATGGCTTCCTCCTGAGACGTCTGGGAAATCTCGTGCTATTTCCCTTGTGGAGATGAGAAGCTATCTCCCCAGTTGTTGGGTGTTAGTCTCAGAGACGACAAACTTTGGACAAGACAAGATGGCAACGTCTGAGGAGGTGGAGGAGCCGGAGGAGAAGCCACACGGCCTTACCCTGATGGAACCAGACCTCGGAAATTGGAGAAGCCACATGGAAAGCCCTGTCAGCGCTGAGTTGCTTCTACCACCACTGGATGCTGTTGATGGACCCTGAGTCCTGGAAGCGAGGAGCCATGGGGAGACCTCTGCCAGCGCTGGGACTCTGCACCCACTGGCCTATGACTTCGTTCATCGGAAGGAGACTTTATAGACTGATATCGGGCGTAAGGCCTAGTATCAGACTTATGACTTTGAACTGGACTGGGCTGGGATGCTTTCTCAATGTCCCATTCCTCTTGTATATAAACCTTTTCCTTTATTATTTATTTATTTGGGGGGGGGGGCATCACTGCCCTTAGATGGTGGGAGTAGGAGGCCCAGCCTTTGCTCTGTGGAGCTGGAATCGAACCTCCGTCCCAGTGGGCCACAGTCCCGCGCACAACCACTACGCCACCGGGGCTCAGCTTATTTTTTTTATTTTTTATTTAGGCATCACTGCCCTCTGGTGGTAGGAGTAGGAGGCCCAGCCTTTGCTCCTGTGAGCTGGAATTGATCCTCCATCCCAGTGGGCCGCCCTGTGCACAACCACTGTGCCACCAGGGCTCAGCCCCCTTTTTCCTTATATCTATATGCATGTCTGTGGATTTGTTCCTATAGTCTACCCAGACTAACACACACAGTATTTCTCAGCTGAAGGAATTAAAGCTTCAAACCTTGAGTTATCATTTTGAAGGATTCTATGAGCAAAATTTTGAATGACACAGGAAGCATCAAAAGATGAAAAGAATACACATAATGATGGTTATCCCTAGAAAACCCCAGAACAACTCCAGACCACTATAGGCTAACAGCTGTCAGGATCTGGGTCCCCACGTAAGGAGAAAGCCCTGGCTACAGGCCAGAGGAAATTTGCAGTGAGTGATGGAAAAAGGAAGACGAGTTGCTTCCTCGGGTGATGCAAACAATGAAAGAACTAGGCTATTAATAGAAAGGTTGTTGGTTTAAGTTCACTCAGAAGCATTTATGAAAAAAGGGCTTGAAGACATGCTTCCAAAAATCCAGTCTGTCATCCGGTATCTGTCATCAAAGAACTAAAAATTATATCATTATAAATGAGGGGGAGTACAGATTGGGGATCCAAAGCCCCTCAATAGGTGAAGCGACATCCTCTTACTGAAGGGCCACAGGGAGGAGATGAACCAGTTAAGGTACAGCGTAGTAGCAATGAAATATGCAACTTTCTTCTGGTTCTTTTTTTTTTGGGGGGGGTAATCATTGCCCTCTGGTGGTCGTGGGAGTTACCCAGTCTTGCTGCTGCTGGATTTGAACCGCCAAGCCAGTGGGCCGCCGTCCCGCACTCAACCACTACGCCCCCGGGGCTCAGCCCTTTTCGCTGGTTCTTAAATGTTTCCTCCCACCCACTATCACGATCCCAATTCTACCTGACAAATCCAGCTAGACCAGGGCATGTACACGGGAGCCAGAAACATGGGGGATTCAGGATAGATGATCCCTTCAGGACCAGTGGTGGGTGTGGTGATACTTGGAGGGAGGAGGGATGGAGGAATAGAAAGGGGACACCAATTTCAGGAATCTACATATAACCTCCTCTCTGCAGTATGGACAACGGGGAAGTGAGTGAAGGGATACATCAGACAGTGTACGATATGAAAAAGTAATAATTTATAAATTATTAAGAGTTCATGGGGGAGGGAGGAGGGAGGGAAAATATGAGGAGCTGGTAGTGGGGGTCTAAGTGAAGGGAGGATGTTTTGAGAGTGATGTTGGCAACAAGTGTGCAAATGTGGTCTGCATACAATTGACATATGTATGAATCATGATGGGAGTTGTATGAGCCCCCAATAAAATGATTTATTAAAAAAAAAAATCCAGGGCTGAGCCCTGGTGGCGTAGTGGTTGTTCGTGGGACAGTGGCCCACTGGGTTGGAGGTTCAATTCCAGCTCCCAGGAGCAAAGGCTGGGCCGCCTATTCCCACCACCTGAGGGCAATGATGCCTAAAAAAAAAATTTTTTTTTAAATCCAGCCTGTCCATTTTACTCGGATACACCTGTGGTGATAAGGAGTAATTGACTTTGGCAGCTGGTTTAGTTAGGCCTCAGGACCTGGTAGAGAAAAGTGTTTTCCACTTCAATTTTCTTAGCTGGGAGAGATTCAAAGATTGAGTTCCCGCTGGCTTTTCCTTTGATTTCCTTTTATCTCCCCCCTGCCTCTCTTTTAAAATATTTTTATTGTGAGTTGGATGAAGACTTACAGAGCAAATCAAGTTCTCGTGGAATCATTCATATACAATGGTTTGTGTCCTTGATTCTAATTGCCACACTAACTTATCCCTGTGTCTCCTGGTCCCATATTTCCTTCTCCTCTAACTCTTCATCATCCTTGGGTGAATGCTCCCCTTTTGATCACAAATAGTTGGTTATTCAAAGAAAATGTCCTACAGGGCTGAGCCCCAGTAGCATAGTGGTTGTGTGCGGGACTGCGGCCGACTGGCTTGCAAATCCAGCAGCAGCAAGGCTGGGCCTCCCACTCCTACCAGAGGGCAGTGATGCCTATATTTAAAAAAAAAAAGAAAGAAAGAAAATGTCCTACAATTGATTGTGGTGGTGATTATGCAACTCTTGAGATGACTGAACCATTGAATTGAATGATCTGGGGATTATGAACCAGTAGTTGTTTTTCAGTTGTTTTAATTTTTTTTTTGGTGGAGGGGGAAGGACATCACTGCCTTCAGCTACCCAGTGCCGCTCCTGAGAGCCGCCGCTGGATTTGAACCGCCAAGCCCGTGGGCTGCAATCCCACACTCAACCACTTACGCCACCGGGGCTCAGCCCGTTTTTTAGTTTTTTTTTTTAATGACAGTCTAGGCTATCCTGTCCTATATGCTGGCTCTGCTGAAGAATCAACAACTCATTCTGGTGAGTGACACAACTTCCCCAAAACCAGCCAGTGCTTTTTGGCTCCATTATTGTGAGTTACCAATCACTGAGCTTCAGCTCATGGTGGGTGGCCTTTGAAACACATCTTCTGCGTCATCCTTACGGTCCTTGGCATGTGTGAGTGCGCTGTTGAGGCGTCTGTTGAGTCGTCCCATCTCCCTGAGAGATCCTCTCCTTTTCCATGACCTAGCATCAGGTCCTTTTCTAGCCATTTCCCTAGGCCCTTTGTGTGCAAACTGGTGCTCCTGGCCCTCGTGGCGTGCATTTTCCCAGGGAAGAGGCAGAATCCACGGGAGTTTGGAGCCACATGCTGGATACCCTGTTCTTCCTCCTCACCTGGGCACAAGGGCCCCCTTCCTTCTGAGGAGCTCGGTCTGCTTGCAGACCCTAGGCCCCAACACCTGCCCCGGAGTGGACTGGCTCTGTCTTTTGGACCAAAGCTCTCATGAAATGTTTCTGAATCGAGTAAGTAGAGAATTCATGTCATTTCGAATTGTGACCGGTGCAGCGAGGACAAGAAGCCCAGCGCCCTGGGGGGACAGAGAGGCGACCCCCTGCTGCCCGGTGATTCCGATGTGGCCCAGCCAGCAGAGGGTTTTCCAGGAGGCTGCGGCCTCCTCGTTCTCCCCCTGGTTCGAAGTGGGGCCTGGTGCCCAGCAGCCCGCGGGTCCATCTGCGTCCCCGTCAGGGCTCGTGGGGAGGACGTGGCTCGTGGACAGGAATCCCAGGGCTTCTTTCCGGAGAGCTCTGAGCTCGGAGGGGCGAGGGTTTAAGGCGGCGCAGCTGTGTGCAAAAGCCGCCTGCCCCCCCACCCCCCCCCCCCC
>PVJH01016199.1:0-51194 GCA_004026705.1 Nesogale talazaci
AATGATTGAAGTTGTCAAGAATTTTGTTTTACTTGATCAATACTCATGGAAGCATCAGTCAAGAGATCAAAAGACATATTGCATTAGGAAAATCTGCTGCACTAGACCTCTTTAGAGTATTGAAGAATGAGGATGTTACTTTGAGGACTAAAGTGTGCCTGACCCAAGTCAAGTGTAGCAGTTACATAATCTCCTGTCAACTTGAGTGAAGGAGTGGAGTCTAGCCTGTCAATCAGGCCATGGCTTGATGACCTCATTTGGAGGCAATGATAGAGGAAAAATAGTTCACTGGAGGTCAGACCCATTCTCTCTGTCTTCCCTTTTCTGCTTTGGAGATACTCAGAGAACTGGAGGAGACACATGGAGGCCTGCGTATACCAATTCCAGGATTGAAATCTTCCTCTGCCACTGGATCCACAACACCTTCTACCCACTGGCCTGTGATCTTCCTGCACTCGGCATCCTTACATGTACTGCATGAGTCTAAAAGAAATTTATGGATGAGTATTGCACATAAGTGCTAATATCAACTGATGGACTTGATCTGAACTGGGCTGGGATGTTGTCTCAATATACATTTACTCATTGATATAAAACTCTTTCCCATATATATATGAGTTTCTCTGGATTTGTTTCTCTAGTCCACCTGGACTAACACACCAAGTTATTTACCATATGCCTGTGAAAGTTGGACCTTGAATAAGGAAGACGGAAGAAGAACTGATGAATTTGAATTGTGGTGCTGGGAAAAAATACTGAATGTACCATGGACTGCAAAAAGGACAAACCAATCTATATCAGAAAAAGTAGTACCAGAGTGCATCATTAATTGCAAGGATGGTGTAATATGTTTTCTATGACAACCTGCACCTGTAAGGAGATACAGGTGATGGAGGTTAACTTGTCAATCAGGTTGCAGCTGGATGATCTCCCTTGGAGGTAGAACCAAGAAATATAGCTCTCTGATGGCCACCCTCACTCTCTTCTCTCTCTGGATCGACCTTCCTGATTACTGACTTCCCTGACAACTGCTGAAGCCCTCCTGTATTTCCACTGACCTTGGATCCACATGACTTGGTACACCTGGCCTATAATCTTCCTGCATTCTGCATCATTATATGTGACTGTGTGAGACTGAACAGGGATTTAGGGACTAGTACCAGATTTATGAATTGAGCTAGACTGGGCTGGGATGCTTTCCTGATATATAATTACTTCTTGATATAAAGCTCTTTCTTACATATATGAGTGCTACTGAATTTGTTTCTCTAGTCAACCTAGCTGATCACAAGTGGCAAGACTTTGTTTACATACATGGGACATGTTGTCACAAGAGACCAGTCCCTGAAGAAGGGCATCATGTTTGGTAAAGTGGAAGGACAGTGAAAAAGAGAGAAGTCCTCAGTGAGATAGACTGATACTGAGACTGCATTAGGAGTTGGGTATAGATACAATTGTGATGGTAGCACAGGACCATGCAGTGTTTCCGTCTGTTATAGATAGGGTTGTTATGCCTACTTGAAGGCACCTAACAGCTACAACAACCAAAAGAACCAACAAATCTCTCTTGGAAGAAGTACAGCCAGAATGTTCCTTAGAAGTAAGGATGTGGGGACTTTGTTTCACTTACTTTGGAAATGTTATCAGGGTAGAACAATGCCTGGAAAAGGGCATCATGCTTGGTAAAGTAGAGGGGTCGTGATACAATGGGCTCAAACATTAGAGTAATTGGGA
This sequence comes from Nesogale talazaci, assembly GCA_004026705.1. NCBI lineage: Eukaryota > Metazoa > Chordata > Mammalia > Afrosoricida > Tenrecidae > Nesogale > Nesogale talazaci. The sequence goes on from PVJH01016199.1 coordinate 1,735, forward strand.
GCAGACCAACCGGTGTTTCTTCCTGTAGTATACACAAACTATATACACAAATGTTGTATAGTAAATAAATATCATATGTATATGTATTCATATACAAACAAATAACCAAGAAAGACTACTTCTGGTGTGTCGATTATCCTAACAATGACATTAAAAATCATTTGCTCTCTTTCTTTAAAAACAGGAATCATGTCTCACTTGTATATTGCTTCTTCATGAAAAAAACCTAATGATCATGAAAAAACAATAAAATTAAAGTCTCCAGACTAGAAGTTACAGACTTTAGTAATGAAGATTAAAAGTTTTCAGTATCTGAAAGAGTAAAATAAGACAGTAGACAAATGGATTGGTGTGGGACAAAGATAGTACTTTTTCTCAATTATACACTCCAAAATATTAAACAAACTATTTGTCAGCATTTAGGTGCAAGTCAGTAGTTAGATACTCTTCCTATAGCTCCCAGTTATCTGAGACCTTTGTGTGTCTCACAGTAGATAGAGCAGACTCCTGCTGCTGGGATGATGGTTCCCTTCTTTTGAGGCCTGTGGGAGAATCCACATGCTGTTGTTAATGATCTCTAGTCTAACCAGTTTAGCCACCTCCAGGAGTCTGGGGTCTGGTCTTGTTACATGGGACCCCATACCTCCCTTTCCTACAAAGTGTGCATATAGCACAACCGCTTCCTGTGATGTATGTCCTTACATGTAATTAGGGGACTTGCATGGTTACAAAGTGTATATAAGGATTGGACATAATAAAGAGGCTCTCTCTCCTGCCTTTCTTAGCCCCTCTCCCTCATATAATCCCTTCCCTCACTCGCTGTCTTTCCATGTGGATGGCCCCATCAGCGGAGGTGAACATGCTACCATGATGTGAAATATATCTAACTCTTATTATTTCTTTCTCATGCTCTCTATAACTTTAATATAATGAATAATAATTATCTTTGTACAACTGCTCCTATCGAACCCATGATGTATGTATCATGGGCTTTCTTCTGATAGATTGGAATGATTTATTACATTCTTTCTTTCTAGAACTAAGAAGATATCCATGACCATATCCTAGGCTTAAGATTCAAATATTTTTTTATGTTGAGAGGGGATGGGGACAAGAGAGCAGAGCTAAAGGCCTGAGTCAAAAGTAAGCCAAAATAAAGGGAATCAAAGAAAGTTTCTTTTTATATGTAGCCACCAAGTCCTGGTATATGTAATTTACCAGTATAAATGTAATTTATACTGCATCTCGGTTCACTTGCAAGTTCCCAGGAATTATCTGTAGACTCTACTTATGAAGAATTACAACTGAGAGAGCTGGAATGATTTCTCTAATAAAGGCAAAAGTTCCAAGTTCAAATCTTTTTCTTTTTCTAGTCTTTTAAAAAGAAAAGCTATCTTGCAAATCCAGCTGAACTGGAAGAGGTACACTGGCAGAGATGAGAACTGGAAATACAAGGAACCAGGGCAGATGAACCCCTTGGGGCCAGTGGTGAGAGTGGAGTTACCATATTGGTGGAGGGAAGGTGGGGTGGAGAGAGGGAGCGAACTGTGGGGATCTACAGATTGCCTCCTATCTGGAGGATGGACATCGGGAGGAGTGGGCAGGGGGGGATATCCACAGTTAAGATATGATAAAACAATAGTAATTTATAAAGTATTGAGGACTGGGGGAAGGGGAGAAAAGGACGGAGTGGGGAGGATGAGAAGCTGATATCAAGGGCCTGACTGGAAAAGCAGATAGTTGGAGAATGTTAACTGAAAGCATGCATATAAAGGTGCTCGGCACAGTATATGCAACTATATATTGTGAAAAGTGTTGTATGAGTCCCCAATAAAATGATTAAATAAAAATTTTTTAAAAAGAAAAGTTTAGATGGTACAGAAGCACATATATATAGTACATATAATAGAAAAATATTTTTTTTTATAAAACAGGCCAAATAACATGTTAAGTTAATGATGTTTCAGGCTTCTATAGATTTCTATTACTACCATTCCAGGACTCGAACTTGTTTAGAATTCAATAGTCTGAGAAGTAAAGGACAAATACATGTTTTAATAGAACCATAAATGTTCAGTTTATTTGGAAACTAAGACTCAGGGCAGCAGAACTAGGTTTGAAAGAGCTGACTCATCTTCCACTGAACTCACCTGTGTAACTTTTAAGCAATGCAGAATAGTCCATCGACTGTTTCCATCTCATCCCATTTGAAAGCCAAGCCAAATAAAACAAATTCACTGCCATGGAGTTGAGTCTGACTCATGGCAAGCCTCTAAGACAGGCTACAGTCAATGTCAATGTAGTCAATGTAGCCAATGTCAAAATTTCATTAGAATCAATACAGTCAACTATATAAAAAAAATTCTAATCCAATTACTTCTGGGGAACTGCTTTGGAACAAATTAAGTGTCTGTATTTTAAAATACAATACAATGCTTCAAAAAACAGCTAAAAATATCAGTTAACAAACCAACCATTTGCCATTGAATCAGTTCTAACTTATGGAGACCCTATGTGTATCACAGTAGAACTACAGGGTTTCAGTGACTGATTTTTCAGAAGTACATTGCCAAACTTTTCTTCCAGTGAGCCTGTGGGTAAACTGTAAGCTTTCTGTTAGCAATCAAGCGTGTTAATTATGTATAAACAGCAGATACCTAATAGTTTGTGTGAATGCAAATATAAAAACTGAACAATTTCCATCATATATGTTTATTTACATTTATTATAAGTTGAAGATATACAATGACCTAAGTACATCAATTGATTTTCTCTTGAGTTCATCCCTCCACTCAATAAGATACCATGATTGTGGAAGCTATTCAATGCATTGTCTAATACAGTACTTCCTAGCCACATATGACTACTTATACATAAATTTAAATTAATTAAATATTAAAATTTCATTTCCTCAGTCACAATAGCCATATTTCAAGTGATAAGTAGCTAGAGTTAATTGTAGCAGTTTAAAAACAAACAAAAATAAATAAACCCATTGCAATTGATTCAATTCCAACCCACAGAGACCCTATAAGGCAGAGTCTAATTGCTTCTTAAGGGTTTCTGAGACTTTACAGGAACAGAGAGCCTGATTATTCTCTCAGAGTGTTGGCTTGTAGATTTGGTTTGTTGACCTTATACTTAGCAACTGAATGCATAACTCACTATACCATGAGGGTTCCTTGGTTACTGTATAGAACAATAAAAATATAGAATATTCATATTATCACAAAAGCTTCATTCAACTGTTCAAACATTATTGTTCAAAAACTACTGCAATTGCCACCAAGCTTAAATTATTCTCTTTCCACTTCCCAGATTATCTACATAATTTAATAACAGCCTCCATCATAACACAACCAGTTCTCAGCTGTGCATTCCCTGCTAAGTCATAAGGTATTTGTATTTTCATACCTCATACCATGTACAAAACCAAACTCAACAAGGATCAAAGACCTAAATATAAATCACACGATTATTAAGTCCATCAATGTGAACTTTGGTGTCAATTTCATGATTGGGAGTACAGGGGTGGAGTCTAGCCTGTCAATCTGGAGATAGTCAATGAGTCCTCTCTGTGGGCATGACTTTCTCCTGAGAATTCTGGGAAATCTCATGATATTTCCCCCATGGGTGTGAGAGACTTACAGCTGAGTCCTTGGGAGACATTGCAGCTGACAAGACAAGATGACAGCATGCTGTTAGACCCTGAGTCCTGGAGGAGCCGGAGGAGAAGCCACATGGGTCTACCTGATGGAACCAGACCTCTGGAACTGGAAAGGCCTCATGGAGACTCCTGCCAGTGCTGAGATGCTTCAGAGGACATGGGGACACCCCTGCCAGCGATGAGATGCTTCTACTGTCACTGTATACACAAGACTTTGTAGCCACTGACCTGTGATTGTCCTGGCATCATTGCATGTGCTTCATGCGTCTGAAGAGGACTAATGGATTGGTATCAGACATATGGGCTAATCAGACTTATGGATTTGGATTGGACTAAGTTGGGATGTTTTTCCAATGTTCCTTTCCTCTTGTATAGAAACCTCTCCCTTATATCCATATGTGTGTTTATGAGTTTGTTTCTCCAGTCTACCCAGACTAACACAATCAATGAAAAAAAAAATAATGACAAACTTAAGGACTCTAATAGCAAGGTAAAAGTGTTCTGATTTTTCCACATCCTCTTCAGCATTTGTTATTTTCTGTTTTATTGCTTTTTGCCAAAGTGTCAGAGAAAGGTGGTAACTCATTTCAATTTGTAATTCTCTTATTGCTCATAATCTTAAATATTTTCTTCATATGCTTGTTGTCTTTGATAAATTGTCTATTCATTTCTTATGCCCACTTTTATTGGATTCTTTGCATTTTCCTTGTTAAGATATTGTAGTTTTCTATAAAATTTGAAGGTTAGCCCTTTATCTGATGTATTATTAATGAATATTTTTACCAATCTATGGATTCTCAGACTCATTTGATGAGGCCTTTTGTTGTGCATACATGTCATATATTTAGCAGGTCTCATTTCTTTATTTTGTCCTCTATAGTTTGGATGTTTTGTGTAGCTGGAGCATGGCTAGAACTTGGATACAAATCAAAACTTCAAGGGCACACATTCCGGTCAATATGATCTGCACACAGGTGCATGTTGACAATCAAGGAGACAGTTCTTGAAAAAGAATGTTTATACTAAAGTTTGCTTGATCTCTATTCTTTGCTTTGTAGATTGTGTTTTTCCAGCACCAGGCAACCCTGGTTTTTTAGATAATGTTGTTTCAAGAATGTTACTTATCAAATATAAAATATTTTGAGTAAAAGCAACCAGTCATGTATTCCCAAATTTGAGTATGGATGAACAGAAAGGACACAGCTCAGTTTTTTGCTACCTGCCTGAGCAAGCTGTTGCCCTCTGCTTTCTTACAGATACATTACATGTGCTTCTTGTTACTCTGTATCTCCATTAATTTTCAGTCTATTCCACAGTGCATTTAGGCCTTCTATTAGAGTCCTTAAGTTTGTCACTATTTTTTCATTGCTGGACTTAATAATTGTGTGATTATATTTATATTTTGATCTTTGATCCTTCTTGAGTTTGGTTTTGTTCATGGTATGAGGTATGAGTCTTATTTCATTCTTTTGCTGATGAAGATGCAGTTTTCCACTACCATTTGTTGAAATATCTTTCTCTTGCACATTTGATGTGTTTTTGTTTTTTATTTTAAAAATTAGGTGTCTACATTCTATTCCATTTTGTTTATGCTTGTTCATAGTAGGGTGCATCTCAGAAGTAACATATCATTGGGGGTTGGGGAGTTATATAAATCTCTTGTCAACTTGAGAAAAGAGGTGCAGTTAACCAATAATGCCTCTGTGTGGGCATTACCTTTCCCTGAGGATTCTTGGAACTCCTGTCTTCCTCCCTGGAGGAGTGATGCACACACTCTCTGCTACACATACCTATTGATAAGCCAGATGAAGTTATGCCGATTGTAGCAAAAGCCTTGAAGTGGAAGAACCAATTGGAGATCAATGGCAGCACTGAGATGCACCGCCTCTAGATCCATAAAACTTTCCACCCACTGGCCTATGATCTTCCTGAATTCCATATCATTGTATGTGTTGCATGAGTCTAAGGAGAATTTATAGACTGGTATCAGGGATATGGGCTAATATCCGACTTGTTCTGGTCTGGGATGGGATGTTTTCTTAATATACAATTATTCTTTGATATAAAGTGTTCTCTTACACAGTTATAAGTGTCTCTGAATTTGTTTTTCTAGTCAAACCAGACTAGTATAAGGGTGACCCTATAGAAGTAGTGTTACTTATTTTTCCTGTCTTTTGGTAAATTAAGTGAGGATTGATGCGTTCATTGGGACAAAAATAGAACAAAGGTATAAGGGTTGTGGGGAGAACAGAAAGGGTTGGTAAAAGCGTTGATATCAATAAGACCAGCAAAGAAAAGTATGGCAAGAAACTGATTACAGAAATGATAGAAAAGATTGAATATTGAATGATATGACATATGTATTAACCACCATGCAATGACAATTTAAAGGGGGGAAAAACAGATCCAGAAATGAGATTTGTTCTCCCACTATATCCTAACTCCAACTTAAGAAGAACTGTTTTGTACATCATGACCTTGCTTGATACTCACCCTCAGGAAGAAAACATAGAAGACATGGGTGCTACAACAAAATGTAGCAAGGAATGTAAATAGTGCCTATCAGATAAAATAGCTTCTGAAGTCTAAAAGACTTGTTTCCAAACATGCAGACATCTAAGTGAGATTCTGTCAAGTAAGTACACATGGAAGAAACACCGTGTTAGCCTAGGCAGACTAGAGAAACAAAATTTGTAAACACACACATGCATATAAGGAAGAAGTTTATATACAAGAGCAATTGAACATTAAGAAAACACCCCGCCAAGTCCAGTCCAAGGTCATAAGTCCAATATTAGCCCATATGTTCGATAACAGTCTATAAGTTCTCTTCAGATTTTCAAAGCACATGCTATGATACCAGGAAAATTACAGGCCAGTGGGTGCAGAGTCTTGTGTATCCAGTGGCAGTAGAAGCATCTCAGAGCTGGCAGGGGTCTCCCTGTGACTCCTCCAGTTTCCAGGTTCAGGTTCTATCAGCATGATGCCATGTGTCTCGTCAGCTGCAATGTCTCTCAAGGAGTTAGCCTTGTGTCTTGCCAGCAAAGTGTCTCCAAGGGGCTGAGTAGTAAGTCTTTCACCTCCAGAGGAAAATACAGTCGAATTTCCCAGAATTCTCAGGAGAAAGCCATGCCCACACAGAGATCTCATTGCCTATCTCCAAATTAACAGGCTACACTCCAACCTTACACTCATAATCCTCAAATTGACAGCAGATTAGGTGACTGTCACACACACCACCATCAGTCATGAAAAGATGGTAAGCCATATAATGTGAAGTCGAAGGAAGGACTAATATCAGAACCTAAATCATGAGAATCTGGTGTACAGAAGGCTATGGTTGGCAGTAGGAGCCCAAGATTCATTTGTGGAAATACATAGGAAAGAAGTTTTCAGAGAACTTCATCTATCTACAATTGAGTGATGGGAGGAAAGTAGTTACTAAACAGAGCTTTGGAAAGATGAATATAAGAGATCAAAAGCATAAATATGACTTGAACAGATAAAACTTTGTCAGTAGATAGCCCCTACGATGCATGCTGAACCTGTTAGGCTTTCCAAATTTTTCTTTATTTTTGATTTGTATTGTTTTGTTTGGATTTTGTTTGTTTATATTAAGGTATCTCAAAGGTATCTTGGAATTGGAGGTCACCTTCTTGAAGTCGTGGTATATGTTTTTCCATGTTTCAATAAGAAACCCAGTACACAAAACCCAAGATTTATGAACCTATCGAGACAGCAAGTAGAGGTTTCAGAGGGTTTCAGAGGGAGGGGGGTACAGTGGTAGAAGGTGGGGGTAGGGTTAAGGGAAGACAATGTCAATAAACCCATATAGAAAAAGGATGTTTGGAAACTGTGTAGCAATTGTACAATTCTGCTTGACATGCTTGAACTATGTGATGATATGATATAGATTAAATTATTAATGATAAAAGGTATAGCTAACACCAGAAAAAAAATTAGGTGTTTATAGGTACTTGATTTTAGTTCTAGGTTTTCCATTCTAATCCATAGGTCTTCATATCTATTATAGCAGTATCAGGCTTTTTTGAATACTGTGGCTATATAGTAAGCTTTAAGGTCTAGAAGTGAAAGAATTCCTACTTTGTATTTTGTAATAATGTTTTATTTATCCTAGGTTTCTTTCCTTTCTTTTGGTAATTGGTAATTACCAATTTTCCTTTCTTTTGGTAATATCGGTAATTAGTTTTTCCATTTCTTTGAAAAATTGTGGTAGAGCTTATGTAAATATTGTCCAGTCATGTAAAGGCTTATTCTGTACAAGTTAGTAATCCATGTATTGCAATTTGTATTTACTCTACACTTGTTCAATCTCAGGGTCTAAAATCTAAAATAATGACAATATAAACAGAAGGCCCTTATGGTCCAGGGGTATGATTAATAAGATTCTCTACCATAAAATAACAAAGATGTCTCTAAGGTAAATCAGAATCAGAAAGAAAACATAGCTTCAGGAATAAATTTTGGGCTCACACTTAAGCCTAGCTCCAATCTAAGTACAATACTTTCTTTTTGTTTTGTTTTGTTTTTCCAATGATTTATTGGGAGCTCTTACAGCTTTTATGAATTCAATATATCATTTGTATCAAGCATATTTGTACACATGTTGCCATATTCATTTCCAAATATTTTCTACTTGAGCCCTTGATATAAGTTTCTCTTTCCCTCTCCTTTTTTTATGTCATTTTACTGGGGAAACAATACCTTTTTTTGTTTGTTTGTTTTTGGGGCATCACTGCCCTCTGGTGGTGGGAGTAGGAGGCCCAGCCTTGCTGCTGGATTTGAACCTTCATCCCAGTGGGCCGCAGTCCCGCACACAACCACTACGCCACCGGGCCTCAGTCCGAAACTATACTTTCTTAAGACATGACCCTGCTCAAAACTTGCCCTGCTGAAGGAAACACAGAAGCAAGGGGTGCTACAGCAAAGTATGGTGAACCAATTATATGGTGCACAGCTAACAGAAAGAAGAGAGTCTGGGGTCTTAAAGGTTTGTTTTCAAACAAACAGCCATTTAAGTGAGACATCAACTAATCCCATATGGAAGAAACACACCAACATCCATGGTCCAAGGATTAGAAATTATATAGTTCAAATGTGAAGGAATAGTATCAGAGCTTAAACTGTGAGATTATGATACGCAGAAGACTATGGGTGACAGTGGATGTCCAAAATACATTTGCAGGATCTACACAGGGAATAAGTCTCTAGTGATTTTTTTTCCCTACCTGTATTTAAAGGATGGGAATAATCTAATGATCATACAGCGTATTATAAGACAATATAGTAGATTAAAATGATAAAACTGATGTGAGTGGTTAAAACCTTGTCATCTGATCTCCCATCTGATACACTTTGTGCTTGATCTGGTTTTTAGTATTTGGAGGGAGTGGCGTTTTCTTTCATATTGGAATCTATCTCTACTGATTTCTGTCATTTCTGTCTGGTAGGTCCTTGACTCTGTTATGTATCTTTCTATGGTTTTCAGTATATGAAACCTATTATGGATGAGTCTACAGAAATAAATAACTAGAATAAGGGTTCCTACACGGCATATAGGTGGGAGAGGACAGGCAATGGGAACTGATTTTTTTTATTTTAAGGCATCACTGCCCTGGTGGTGGGAGTAAGAGGTCCAGCCCCACTGCTGGAATTGAACCTCTGTCCCAGTGGGCCGCAGTCCCGCACACAACCACTACGTCACCAGGGCTCAGCCGGGAACTGATATTTAGGAGTACAAGAAGGAAGAAAATGTTTTAAAACTGATTGTGGTAGGATTGTACAACATTGCTATGGAATGATTAAATTGAAATGGTTTGATGTCTAAATTTGATGATGATAAAATTATTTGAATGAAAAAATTGTGGTGGAATTTACATCAGTGATAGCATTGAAATTTTAAAGTCATTTTGGCAATGTTATCAATTTCACAATATTTAATCTTCCTCTCTAGGAGCATGGTAAGTTCCTTTCATTGTATTTGAAGGAGTATTTGGTTAAGTTTCATTGTATAAGTCTTTTGTTTCTCTGGTAAGATTTATTCCTAAAAATTTTGTCTTTTGTGTAGTTATTGTAAATAGTGTTGGTTTTTGATATGCTATTCATTGTCATCATCTTTACTATGTAAAAATCCAACTGATGTGTGTATGTTAATCTTATATCCTATTACATTGCCAAAATCTTTTTCCAAAACCTTTTTATTGGGAGCTAATAGAGATACTATATCATTCCATAGTTCAATCACATCAAACATTATTGGACAATTGTTACCACAATCAATTTCAAAACTTTCTCTTTATTCTTGAACTCCTTTATATTATCTCACCCTTACTTTCCCCCACTGTACCATCTGGAATCCTTATTCTACTGGCTGTCCTTATAGGTTCATCAATCTAATAGTTTGAGCATTGTTTATTTGAGTCTTTGGATATAGGATTATGCCATCTACAGATAAATATATTTTTATATTTTCTTTGCATATGTGGATGTTTATTTTCTTTTTTTCATGTCTTATAGCTCTATCCAAAATTTCCAGAACTAAATGAAATAAAAGTGGTGATAAAATTTGTAGTACCCATTCAAAGAGGATACTATCTCAGTTTCTCTCAGATTTTGCATATGTGGTTTTTATGATGTTGAGAAATTTCTCTTCAATACTTATTTTGTGTAGAGTGTTTTCATCAGAAATGAATGATGAGCCTTATCTAATTCCTTTTCTGTATCAACTAAAATATTTATTAGAGATATTGAACTGTAATTTTCAATTCTGGTGATATCTTTGTCTAGTTTAGATATCAAAGTTAGAGTTACTTCATAAAAAGAGTCTGCCCTGACCAGAGTACGTGAGAACAAATGAATGGGGAGGAAGATAGAATGGAGTGCATCCTGGCTCACTGAGACTTCAGGATGATATTCCCACTCAGAACAGCCAATGCACAGAGAGGATCATATGCTCACCCCCACTATGAAATATGCTTTCCCTCACTGACCCAAGGCCTTTCGGGGTCACCAATGGAGAAACAGGTTCAGGATTATACCCTGTCTGACCCAACCACACCATGGCAGAACCCTAAGGGTATGCAACAGAGCACGAAGTTCCAGGAGTGCCAAGGATATACTTTGGGACCAAGGTGTGACACCCCATCAGACTCAAGCAGGGGACACTCCTGGAGGTCAACGAACAGACTTTGAACTATTTACAGGTTTTTATATTGTTATTTTTATTTTATATATGTATAAATTGAATATTGGGGGTATTTTTTTGTTGTCATCATTGTTTTATTTTCTTTGGTTGCTTCATTTTAGGATGACTTTTTTTTTTCTTTTTTTTTTTAGGCATCACTGCCCTGGTGGTGGGTAGGAGGCCCAGCCTTTGCTCCTGGGAGCCGGAATCGAACCTCCATCCCAGTGGGCCGCAGTCCCGCGCACAACCACTACGCCACCGGGGCTCAGCCGACTTTTTTTTCATACATATTGTTACTCTGCAGGTTTATCTAGATAAGATAGGCTGGATGAACCTGGAGGTTCATTGTCTGGAGGCAAAAATGATGGAACTGATGGTTCTGGGGCCAGGGGGACATGGGAGAAGGGGAGGAGGGGGGAAGGAGGTGGTGTTGACTAGCCCAGGGATAAGGGAACAACAAGTGATTCAAAATCAGCGACAAGGTGGGTGTAAGAGGTCCGATAGGGATTCATCAAGAGTAATGTAACAGAAAGAAAATACTGGAACCCAAATGGAGGCTGAGCACGATAGTGAGACAAGAGGAAAGTAAAAGGAAATAGAAGAAAGAACAGGGGTAAGGGTGGGTGTGGCAGTCATGTACTTATGTTAATTTTATGATTGAAATGTAGGGGTGGAGTCTAGCCTGTTAATCTGGAGATAGCCATTGAGTAGCCGATGAGGCCTCATTGTGGGCATGGCTTTCACCTGAGACTCCTGGGAAATATCACGATATTTCCCTCATGAAGATGAGAAGCTATCTTCCCCAGTTGTTGGAAGTTAGTTTCAGAGATGATTAATCACAGGCAACACAGAATGGCAGCATCTGGGGGGCTGGAGTAGCCGGTGGAGAAACCACATGGCTTTGCCCTGATGGAATCTGACCTCTGAGGCTGGGGCAGCCACATGGAGGCCTCTTCCAGCGATGAGTTGCTTTTGCCAACACAGGATGCTGTTGATGGACCCTGAGCCCTGGAAGCGAGGAGACATGGGGAGACCCCTGTTGGTGCCGGGACTCTGTAGCCACTGACCTGTGACTTCGTGAGTCAAAAGGATACTTTATGGACTGATTTCAGGCATATGGGATAATATCTGACTTGTTACTTTGAGCTGGACTGGGCTGGGAGGTTTTCTCATTGTCCTGTTCCCCTTGAATATAAACCCATTCCTTATATCCATTTGCGTGGCTTTGAAATTTGTTTCTGTAGTCTATACGGACTAACACAGTGGGTAAAGGGCATTTATAGATGTTTGAATGCAGCCATGTACATAGATGAATATATTTATATATGATGATAGGGAAATAGATCAACATGCACACACTTATAAGGTTAGTATTAGACAGCAGATGGGCATTGAACCACCACTCAAATACTTCCTCAGTGCAAGAATACTTTGTCTTATTAAATTGGCTTTCCATGATGCTCACCTTCCCAACACGATCAGTGAAGACAAATGTGTGCCTAAGCAAAGGTGGTGAAGATAGCTGATGGTGCACGGCTATCAAAACATGTAGCATCTGGGGTCTTAAAGACTTGAAAGTCAACAAGCAGCCATCTAGCTCAGACGCAATAAAACTCACATGGAAGAATACACCAAGAGGTGTCAAAGGGATTAGTTATGAGCCTCCAAGAACTGAAAATCATAACATTACATGCTTACCTTCCTGATAACATCACTCACAACAGACATGTGCATAAGCAAATGTGGTGAAGTCAGCTTATGGTGCCCAGCTAACAAAAAATATAGTGTCTAAGGTGTCCAAGAGATCCAGTATCAGGCATCAAAAAACTAAAAATTATATCATTATAAATGAAGCAGAGTACAGATTGTGGACCCAAATCCCATCAATAAATGAAGTGAAATCCTCTTACAGAGAGGTTGCAGGGACGAGATGAGCCAGTCAAGGTACAGTATAGTAACAATAAAATATGCAACTTTCTTCTAGTTCTCAAATGCTTACTTCCACCCACTATCATGATTCCAATTCCATCAGACAATTCCAGTTAGGCCAGGGAAGGTACACTGGAGTCAGATACATAGGGAATTTAGGATAAATAATCCATCAGGGACTGGTGATACAGAATGGTGGAGGAATGGTGGAACAGAAAGGGAGAACCAATTTCAGGGATCTACATATAACCTCTGCTCTGGGGTGCAGACAACAAGGAAGTGAGTGAAGGGACACACTGTACAGTGTATGATATGAAAAAGTAACACCAATTTGTAAATTATTAGGAGTTCATGGAGGAGGGGGAGGGAGAGGGGAAGGAAATATGGGGAGCTGGTACTGAGGACCTAAGTGGAAGGAGGATATCATGTGAGTGATGATGGCAACAAGTGTGCAAATGTGGCCTACATACAATTTGTGTATGTATGAATTATGATGGAAGCTGTATGAGCCCCCAAGAAAATGATTTATAATAAAACGGAGGGGGAAAGTGGAGTTTATACCTAGGGCTCAAATAGAAAATAATTGGAGATTAATATGGCAACATGTGTACAAATATGTTTGATAAAAATGAAGTATTTAATGCTATAAGAGCTGCAAGAGTCTCCAATAAAATCATTGGGGAAGAAAAAAGAGTTTGTCAAAATATTTTCCACTTTATATTGTGGAACAGTTTATATAAAATTGATATTAAAATCTTCTCTGAATGTTTGATAGAGTTCTCTAGTGAAACCATCTGTCCCAGACTTTTTGGTTGGGAGATTTTTTTATAACTATATCTATTTATTCTCATGTTGGTGAGATTTTCTTCCTTCTGTGGTAAATTAAATTAAAAAATACATTTCTAGAAATGTACCCATTTTTCTATAGTTTCCAATTTGTTGGATTATAATTTTTCATAATATTATGTGATTATATTTTATCTCATTTGGTTCCTTTGTAATATCCATTTCATTTCCTATTCATAGAATTTACCATTTCTCATTATTTTATTTTGTTAAACCTGCAACTTGTCTTAATTGATTTTATTCGATTTTTTAATGTTCTGATTCATTTATTTCTGTACTTATCTTTATTATTTCCTTTCTTCTAGTACCTGATGGCATGTTTTGCTGCATTTTTTCCAATTGTTGCAGATGATGTGTTAAGGTATTTCTTTCAATTCATTCTACCTAATGAATGTGTGTTCTAGATTTTGCTTTAAACTGCACTTTGAGAACTGCTTTTGTCCCAAAGATTTTTATATTTTTGTTCACATTGGTTTCCAGGGATCATTTGATTGTGTTCTTTGTTTTTTCAATTATTAGTAGTTCTTGAGTAAACTGTTTTGATTTTTTTTTTTTTTGAACTCAAAACCTTCAACATGAAGGCGGCAGGTGGGGGCGGGGCATGCACAAGGGACGAGGGGCGTGCAGCCAGTTCGGAGGTGACAGCATAAGGGGGAGACATCAAAGTCCAATGATTCTGTCACTGTGCCACCACTCCACTCCCGGGCTCACAGGCTAGTCACCCTGATCTCTCTGGTTGGAGGGACAGGGCTCATGGAGGTGACGGGGCATCTGGGCGGGCGGCCGGACCGCGTGGTTCCGGTCCTGTCACCGCAGAGGCAGCTGGGAAGGGGAGGACCCTTTCTCTCCCCTGTCATACTCTTTTCTCAATTAAGGGTCCCTCCTGCCAGGTTGGGAGTCCCCCACGATGGGAGCATTTCCACTCCCCTTCCCTCTGAGACACACTCTCTACAAATCTTCAACCCCCTGGGTTCAAAGTGCAATCCAGTGGGGGGGCAGGGCAGGGACCTCTATGAGAGTCCACCCCCAACTCTGCCCCAGGAAGAAGGGGAGCCTTGGTCCAGAGCTTCAGGGCTCAGGGGCCCAGAGGCACAGGTCAGTACTGAGGGGCTGGGCCTCCCGTGCCGGCTGGAGCTAAAGGCGTGGCCTAGGATTTCATGTGCTGGACACTGGTCAGGATTCTCTTCTGGTGGCCAGCCAAGATGACTCCAATGCACAGCAGATGCTTGGAGGAGATTTGGCTGACCAGATCGAAGGAGCCAAACCCGGTAGCTGCAAAGCTTTCTTCGTAACTCCGCATCTTAATGGCCCGCAGCCACTCGCCCACAGAGCCCAAAGCTGAGTAGTGTGGCTGCCGCTGGTTCAGGAGCGGGTGTGAGGTCCCAACGTTCTCCCTGGCCATGATTTTGAGGCTGGGAGGGTTCCGGATCATCTTGTCCAGGGCGCTGACCACCTGCGGGAAGCGGGGCCGAGTATTCCGGTCCTTCTGCCAATAGTCCAGCATGAGCTGGTGCAAGCGGTGGGGCAGTCGGGGCCGTGGGCAGCCGGTAATCCTGCTCGATGGCGTTGATCATGTCCTGATTACTTATATCCCAGTAAGGCCGCTCCCCAAACGACATGCTGTCTCACATCACGATCCCATTGCTGGCCGGGCATTGCTGGCGGATGTGAAGGCAAAGGTCTCCGGGGTTGTCTATTGGATGGGAATCTTGCCTCCCAGAGAACTGGTAGGGGTGGGATCTGAGGAGTTCCTCTCCAGGAAGCGGGAGAGACCTTGCAGACCAGGTTGCTGTTGACCAGGATGTTGCAGTAGGCCAGGTCGTTGTGGACGTAGCTCATCTCCGCCAGGTACCACATGCCTGAGGCGATGCCCTGCACGACATGCCTACCAGCTGAGGCATGGTGAACTGCCCGTCGTTCAGCCACAGGAAAGGGTCTAAGGCGCCGTTCTCCATGAATTCCGTGAGGATCATGATGGTGACACTGTTAGTGACCACACCCTCCAGGCGGGTGCTCAAACTGGCCCATGATGGACGCCTTACTCAGGAACTCCCCTCGCTGTCGCTCCATGTAGCCCCCCTTCAGGGTCTTGATGGCCACGAGCTCTCCCTCTTACCTGGGTCCTTGAGCCGCCCCCGGCACACCTAACCAAACTCATCTGCACTAATTACCTCCTCGATCTTCACATAGGAGACATCAATTTCCTTGGCAAACTCCCTCACGGCCTTGTTAGGGTCTTCGTAAGTGAAGGGGTCGATGTAGACCTTAATACCGTGCCCGACGAGATACTGCCTGTGTTTGGCCAAGTATCCGCTTCCTGCCCCCTGCTCTGCTTCCTGAGGTAGATGACTGCGATGGGGACCACCACCAGGGCCAGCACCACCCCCACGACGGCTGTGCCTGCGATCAGTGCCAGTCGCTCCCGCCAACTCTCATCCAGCTGGCTCTGGCTGTGGTGCTTCTGACTGAAGGACCCGTAGGCAGCCTCGGAGCGTGCTGGCACCTGGACCTGCTTCAGCTCTCGTAGCTCCATCTTGTTTTCTGCCATCTTCAGGAACCGCACACTGCTGAGGCACTCTGCCCCCTTCTTATGGTACTTGACCTTGTAGTCCAGCACAGACCCGCTGGGCGTCTAGGGGGCAGTCCAGGACAGGCTCAGACTGCTATTTAAAGACCAGGTCACCTGCATGTTGGACACGGGAAAGAGCACCTCGTGACGTTGACAGGCTCGAAGGGCACGGGGCACATGGCTAAGAAGGAAACCCCGTCCATGGCGGAGACCTCAAAGGCATATGCGAAGTCAGGACGCAGCCCCCAAATGGCCACCCAGGGCTCCACCAGGTTCCGAGGGCCAGTGTCGAAGGTCAGGTCCCTGCAGGGGGTGCAGGGGCGCCCCGGGTGACACTCGTGGCAGTGGGGCGCGTAGGTGAGGTCGCCTCAGCTGCCAGACTCAAGCGGGGTGCTCCACTCCAGGCGGAACGCGGAGCCAGTTAGTCGTTAGTCGGGGAACCAAGCTGCGGGGCGCAGAAGGCGGAGAGGTACAGGGTGCCCCCAAGGGGTCCATGGGAGCCCAGAAGTACCCGATTCGGCACTGGCAGTAGTTGGAGCTAATGGTGTTGGTGTGGCTGGGCATGGTGGGCAGGACCCCTCCCCTGGCCTGGGCTTAAAGGTGCCCTGGGCACAGGCACCTGGTATTACCTTCAGCTGCCTCAAAGCCTATAGCGCAGTTATAGCTGGTGACCAGCTGCTGAACCCACTGGCTGTACTTCCAGCAGTAAAGGCTGGGGCGGTGGCCCGGGGCAGGCACAGCATTGGTCATGCAGCTCCTGGTCACGGGCTCCACAAGCTCTCCAGGCACAGTCTCTGGGAAGCGGGTCTGGTTCACGGTCAGCTGGTCACACTTCTTGTAGAAGACAAGACAGGGACAGGGACAGCAAGGCCATGCAGGTGCTCTCGTTCTGGAAGGCCAGGTAGAAGCCAGCCTTGGTGAGTGGGCCCAAGCCCAAGGTCTTGATGTTTGCCTTTCTTGGCCACAGGGCACTTCCGGGTCAGGTGTTCAGTCACTGTGTCCACCTTGATTCATGGGGTTCTCCATCCAGGCTGGGATAAGGACAGTGGCAATGTTGGCATTGCTCTCGGAGAAGAAGACGGTGAAGGCCTCTGTGCCGGTGCACCTGGCTGATGCAGGGAGAGACACTCCAGCATGGTGAAGCACAGGATGGCATACGTGGGCAGCTCCCCGCCAAGGGATCCAGTCAGAGTGCAGTCAAGAATTAGCAGAGAACGCCTCAAGGACACCATGGGAACACTTGCTTTACCTGACTTTAGCCCATACTATACAGCCACAGTGGTCAAAACAGCACGATGTTGGCATAATGACTGATACTTAGACCAATGTAAAAGAAATGTAAACCTAGAAATAAAAACAGTTGCCTACAGACAACTGATCTTTGATAAGGGCCTCAAAAATATCAAATGGGAAACAGCTGCCCTTTTCAACAACTGGTGCTAGAAAAAATGGATATCTACCTGTAGAAAAATGAAGCAAGACCTTTCATTCCATGCACTAGAATAAACTCAAGGTGCATCCCAGACTTCAAAGTAAAACTCCAAACTATTAGGGCCATCAATGAGGGAATTGGGACCAACCTGAGAACACTGGCACAGGGATTACATAGGCTATCAGAAATTGGGAAGGACACAAACACAGAAGAGGCACAAATAGACAAGTGGGATATACTGAAGATAAAACACCTGTGTACATTGAAAGACTTCACCAAGAGTAAAAAAGAGAGTAGTCAGACTGGGAAAACATCTTTAGCAATGACAAATCAGATAAAGACCTTATTACTAAAATCTATAATACCCAGATAGCTGCCAAAAAGAAACAAAAACCAATTGCCCACTGAGGAGTTGGGCAAAGGACCTGAACAGACATTTCACAGGGGCAGAAATCCAAATGGCCAATAAACATATGAGAAAATGTTCCCGATCATTAGCCATAAGAGAAATGAAAATCAAAACATCAATGAGATACCACCTAACACCCTCAAAGATAGCCCAATTAAAAAAATTAGAAAGCAAAAAGTGTTGGAGAGACTGTGGGGAGATAAGAACTCTTATCCACTGCTGGTGGACCTGTCGGTATGTATAGACACTATGGAAATCAATTTGGAGATATCTAAAACAGATGGTGTGCCGGGAAGGGTTCTCTTAGAGAAATAAAACGAGGACACTAGTAATTCTCTTTATATATAAAGAGAAGGGTAAATAAGATAAGAAAGAAACAGTTAACTATCTATAAAGCAGTATAAATTGCTCGGTGCAACTCATTTGCATGAGACAACTGAAGGACTGGCAGTTCTTCTAGTCTTGAGGGCCGCTGAGTAGTCCTCTATAGAGCAATTCAGGCTATCTGGTCACAGGCAGCAAACAGCAGAGCAGGTCACCAACAGTCAGCCAGATGACAGAGTCCAACAGTCCCCAGCTCAAGAAATGTATATCCTAGGAGCGTGGCGAAGTAGGGCTTGAAGGAATCTCAACTCACAACTCCACAGTCCACGATTAGGTGTTCCACGATTAGGTATTGCTTGGAGGTTGAGGCACAGGACAAACAAGGCAGCTGTCTGGTCCGAAGATCCGAAAGCAAAAGAGAGGGCGGGACTTGCTGAGCCCTTCCCATCTCTGCCCTTCAATTCATCCCGTGTGTTCATTGGCCGTGCTGTCACAATAGAATCACCAAACTTCTGTGGCCATGTTGGCATAACAAACCTACCCATCACAGATGGAAATTGAGCTACCATATGACTCAGCAATTCTCCGACTGGGCATATACCCAGAAGAGGCAAGCAGCAATTCACAACCAGACATCTGTGTCCCAATGTTCGTCACAGCACAGTTCACAATCACAAGGAGTTGGAATTATTCCAAATTTCCATCAACTGATGAATGGATTAAAAAACTGTGGTACAGGGCTGAGTCCCGGTGGTGTAAGTGGTTGAGTCCGGGACTGCGGCCCATGGGCTTCACGGTTCAAATCCAGGGGCAGCTCTCAGGAGCAGTGCTGGGTAGCGCCCACGACCAGCAGAGGCAGTGATGCCCCCCCCCCCCAAAAAAAAAAACTGTGGTACATACATACAATGAGTACTATGCATCGCTGAAAAGTAGTGATGAACACATGAAGCACATCACGACATGGGAAGAACTGGAGGAAATTATGCTAAGTGAAGTTAGCCAAGCACAAAAGAACATATACAATATAAATCCACTGAGGTAAGCGTAATAATAATTTTAAAAATACAAAAGGGGCAT
Organism: Nesogale talazaci; assembly: GCA_004026705.1. Lineage (NCBI taxonomy): Eukaryota > Metazoa > Chordata > Mammalia > Afrosoricida > Tenrecidae > Nesogale > Nesogale talazaci. Next base: position 21,192 of record PVJH01016199.1, read on the forward strand.
CGGGAAAAATCTACAGTATATAGAAAATCCTGGGAGGAGGCCCAGGTAGTATGGGGCCAGACGAAATCCAGGGCTACATATGTTAGCCAACTAGGGTGGGGCGCCGGGAGGGTGCAGGTCAGATGGTGATATAGAGAAAGGGAATGGGGCACTAACCCATGCAAGGGGAATGTATTTTTTATATCTCCACAGGAAAAAGAGACCAAACTTAAATCCGGTGTTCCCAGATGTGAATGCAGCATGATGCAATGGAACAGAAAACCAGTGGAGAGGTCTGAGAACACAGCCCCAATCCCAACTACAGGAGCAGCCGCCTCTTCTCCAGGGGAGTTTGTCTTGGAGGACAGCACTGAAGCTGCAGCTTGGGGAGTGAGATATGCCTGACCAGAGCACATGAGAACAAATGAAGGGGGAGGAAGATAGAATGGAATACATCCTGGCCCACCGAGCCTTCAGGACGATATTTCCACTCAGAACTGCCAATACAGAGAGAGGATCATGTACCTGGTCCTAATATGAAATACAGCTACCCTCATTCACCCAAGGCCTTTCAGGGTCACCAATGGAGAAATAGGATCAGGATTATACCCTTTCTGGCCCAGCCGCACCATGGCAAAAAACTAAGGGTATGCAACAGAGCATGGAACTCCAGATGCAGCGCCAAGGATATACTTTGGGGCCACCCCATCTGACTCAACCAGGAGACACTCCTGGAGGTCAACAAACAGATCTTAAAGTATTTGCAGGCTTTTGTATTGTTATTATTTGTGTATTTTTGTATGTAGGTGTATATATTGGACATTGTTTTTTTTGTTGTTGTTGATGTTGTCATTGTTCTGTCTTCTTTGGTTGCTTCATTTTGGGATGCCGTTTTTTGTGCATGTTGTTTTCTCTGCAGGTTTATCTGGATGTGGTGGGTTGGATGGGTGGTCAGGGGGCAGGGACGATGGAAGTGATGGTTCCGGAGTAGACATGGGGGGGGGGGTGGCGGGGACGGGGTGTTGGCTGGCCTGGGGATGTGAGGGTAGTGGGTGGTTTAGAGTCCGTGGCAGGGTGGGTGTGGGAGGTCTAACAGAGATTGATCAAGACTAATGTAACAGAGAAAAAATAGTGAAACCCAAATGGAGGTTGAATGTGATGGTGGGTCGGGAAGAAGTATAAGGAAAGAATTGGGGAGTAAAAAGCATTCATAGGTGTTTAAATACAGGCATGTACATAGGTGCATATATTTATATATGGCGATGGAAAAATAGATCAACATATATATACTTATAGGGTTAGTATTCTGACAGCAGATGGGCATTGGACCTCCACTCAAGTACTTCCTCAGTGCAAGAACATTTTGTTGTATTAAATTGGCATTCCAGGATGTGCATCTCCCCAACACGATCACTGAAAACAAATTTGTGCATAAGCAAATGTGGTGAAGAAAGCTGATGGTGCCCAGCTATCACAAGATGTAGCGCCTGGAGTCTTAAAGGCTTGAATGTAAACAAGTGGCCTTCCAGCTCAGGAGCAACAAAACCCACATGGAGGAAGCACACCAGCTTGTGAGACCAAGAGGTATCAAAAGAATAAATTATCAGGTTTCAGGAACTAATAATCATAACATTATATGCTCACTTTCCTAATATCACTGATGACAAATATGTGAATAAGTAAATGTGGTGAAGAAAGCTGATGGTGCTTGACTATCAAAAGATGTGGGGTCTGGGGTCTTAAAGGCTTGAAATCAAACAAGTGGACATCCAGCTTAGAAGCAAGTCCACATAGAAGAAGCACACTAGCCTGTGCGATCACGAGGTGTCCAAGGAATCTGGTATGAGGCATCAAAGAACTAAAAATTATATCATTATAAGTGAGGCAGAGTACAGATTGGGGACCCATAATCCATGAATAAGTGAAGCGACATCCTCTTACAGAGGGGTTGCAGCAAGGAGATGAGCCAGTCAAGGTACAGTGTAGTAACAATGAAATGTGCAACTTTCCTCTGGTTCTCAAATGCTTCCTCCCACCCACTATCATGATCCCAATTCTACTAGACAGATCCAGCTAGATCAGGGGATGTACACAGGAGTCAGAAACATGGTGAATTTAAGATAGATGATCCCTCAGGACTAGTGGGGGAAGTGGTGATACTGGGAGGGGGAGGGATGGTGGAGTAGAAAGGGAGAACTAATTTCAGGGATCTACATATGATCTCCTCTCTGGGATGTGGACAACAGAGGGGTGGGTGAAGCGTCACATTGGACAGTGTACAATATTAAAATTTAGTAAACAATTTGTAAATTATTAGGGGTTCATGGGGGAGAGGGTGGGTGGAGGCAAAATATGGGTAACTGGAATTAAAAAAAAGAACTAGAGGAAATGTGGAAAGAGGAGTTCATACGAAGGTTCAAGTAGAAAATATTTGGAAATGAACATAGCAATGTGTACAAATATGCTTAATACAAATGATGTATTGAATATTACAAGAGCTATCAGAGCCCACAATAAAATCTGTATTTTAAAAAAATGATAAAGTGTTTATTCAATTTCCATGTATTTTGTTGGTTATAGTTGATCATCCTATGGTTGATTTCTCATTTTACACAGTAATGATTTGAAAAGATTATATTATCTCAGCGTTTTTAAATTTATTGATACTTGGATTATGACCTAAAATCTGGTCTATTCTAGAACAGGTTTCATGGGCACTAGAGAAGAAATTATCAAGGAAACTTGTATGCATGTTGCCATCATCATTTTAAAACATTTTCTTTTTGCTTGAGCCCTTGGTATCTGCTCCTCATTTTCTCCTCTTTCTCTATCTCCCACTCTGGTGACCCCTCATAAATTATTTTTTTTATATCTTACACTGTCCACTCTCTCCTTCACCTATGTTTCTGTTGTTCATCCCCCTCGGGGTCAGTGGTGGGTGAGTAATATGTCAATCATTGTGATTGGTTCCTGAGGGGTTTACCTGTCCTGGATTCCATGGGTCAGGCTCTCTTATCTGTATCAGTGTACAACTGATTTGTAAGGTACAACTGGGGTCGTGATATTGAGGGGGAGGGGGCGGAAGAATTAAAGAACTAGAGAAATGTTATGTGTTTTGTCAGTGATATACTGCATCCTGGTTGGTTCATCCCTTCCTTGTGCTCCTTCTGTGAGGGGATGTCCAATTATGAACAAATGAGCTTTGGGTTTCTACTTCAACACCCCTTGTTCATATTCATATGATTGTTCGCTTTGGGTCTTCAGAAGGTACAGAATGGAGTAGGGGGAAAGGGAAAACTGATAGCAAAAATGGCTATATAATTCCACCCAAGGGGAATGAATTACAGAATGATAGGTGAATAGAACATTGAGTGGTGCAAGATGTGGCATATATATATGCCATATATATATACCATATATATATATATGTCCCTGTGTAGTTAGGTGGGGGAGGAAGGGGATAAAGGGGAGCTGATATAAAAAAATTCAAGAAGAAAGCTAATGTTTTGAAGCTGATTGCTGTAGCAATTGCAAAATTATGCTTGATTTAATTGATGTGGCAGTCACTGATCTGTGTCAATTTCAGCACTGAGAGTGTAGGGGTGAAGTCTAGCCTGTAAATCTGGAGATAGCCAATGAGGTCTCTGTGTAGGCATGGCTTTCTCCTGAGAATTCTGGGAAGTCTTTCGGTATTTTCTATTTGGAGATGAGAGACTTGACTCCATCTCTTGGAGATGGTCTACTAACAAGACAACATGGCAGCATGCTATAGACCCTGAGTACTGGAGTCTGGAGGAGCCAGAGGAAGCCACATGGGCTTACCCTGATGGAACCCAACCTCTGGGGCTGGAGAAGCCACGTGGAGACTCCTACCAGTGCTGAGATGCTAGGGGGCCACGGGGAGACCCCTACCAAGGCTGAGATGCTTTTACTGCCACTGGATACTGCTGATGGACTCTGAGCCCTGGAAATGAGGAGCCATGGGGAGACCCCTGCCAGCACTGGGATGCTTCTACTGCCATTGGACACACAAGACTCTGCACCCACTGGCCTGTGATTGTCCTGGTGTCATTGCATGTGCTTCGTGAGTCAGAAGGAGACTTTATAGACTGGTATTAGACATATGGGCTAATATCAGACTTATGCCCACGGACTGGACTGGGATGGGATGCTTACTCAATGTTCCCTTCCTCTTGTATATAAACCTTTCCCTTATAGCTATATGCATGCTTATGAATTATGTTTCTCTAGTCTACCAAGACTAACACAATTGAACTAGGGATTACTATAATATCAGTAAGAACTCCCAATTAAATGGAAAAAATATCTGCTGTATATAGGATTCTTGGCTGTCAACTATTTTCTTTAGTATTCTGAATATATTTTTCCATTGCTTTCTTGCCTAACTGGTTTTGGTGGAAATATATGAACTTTTTTCCTCTATGTAAATTTTTTTTTGCTATGCAGCTCTCAGAATTACTTCCTTATCATAAATATTAGAAAGTTTTATTCTTATATGTTGAGGTAATTTCCTTTTAGAGTCAATTCTGTTTAGCTTTCTATGGGTTTCCTGCATAGTTATTTTATGTTCTGACATAATGTTAAGACATTTCCTTTAATAGGAAATGTCTCAGTAGTTGTGACTTCTTCCTTCTGTTCTAGGACATCAGATGTTTGCTTTTCCTTTTGATTAGTTCCCATAGTATTCTCAGATTCTATTCAGTTTTATTGTTTTGTTTTGTTTTGTTTTCAGTTTTTTTAGGCATCACTGCCCTCTGGTAGTGGGAGTAGGAGGCTTATTGGTTGTTTTGTTTTGTTTTTTTTTTTTGGGGGGGGGCATCACTGCCCTCAGGTAGTGGGAGTAGGAGGCCCAGCCTCTGCTCTGTGGAGCTGGAATTGAACCTCCATCCCAGTGGGCCCCAGTCCTGCACACAACCACTACGCCACCGGGGCTCAGCCCTGGTTGTTTTTATAACCTGGTCTTCTTGTGTTTTATTCTGGACAGATTCGTCTTGAAGATCACCGATTCTTTACTCCAATATCTTTTTGTCATTTTGTTCTTATACAATGTTCTTGAGTTCTACTATTTGGATGTTTGCCTTTTATAATTTGGTTTAGAGTTGTATTATTTCTAATTTTTCATTCATTTTGTCAGTATGTTCTTTGAAGGCACATCAGAGTCCTTGAATTATGGCTTGTGTATCCTATCTGTGTGTTACTTTTCATCCAGTTTCATAAAGTAATTGGAGATAATTGCTGTAATCTTTATCTTGGGAGAATCAGTGGACCTCTCTTCTTCCAGGAGCTCCTCAGGATCCACAACTGTGTGTGGTGTAATTACTTAATGTTATCTTCCCTTATTTCTACAACAGTGGAGATCAACTGCTGCTTCAGAGACATGGTGTTATTATTAATTTGTTTTTTTTTCAATGTTTGGACCTGAATTCAGTGTAATCTCTCTCTATATATATTTAAGAGTGCAACACAAACAGGGATATGTACACCAATGTTTATTGTAGAAATTTCTACAGTATCAAAAACAGGAAACAACCAATAACGACTGTGAGACTTGAAGGTTAAAGTTTCTTAATTATTGACTAAGTTGATGAGAGTGCATAAATCTTTGGGTAATCAACACCACAAGGTAAGTATGTTTTGCAAACATGGCCAAACAGAATGTTTCATAGGGAAATGCTTTCCCAATGTCAAAAGGACCTTGTCTGTCTGGTCTTGCTGTAGACAAAGCTCACTGTGATATCGATATCGGGCTTCTGTACCCTGCTTGCTTGCACGTAGCCTTGTTTGTCACAAAGTATATAAGCTTGTGAAAATTTAGCAAGGGGGTTGCTCAGCCTTCCACGCTGGGAGTGCTGTCGGCCCCTGCGCAGGAATAAACTTTTCTTTTTACGTTGAGTCTTGTCTGGGTTTGTTTCTTCTGCACAGAGAGTAGGGTACAACATTTGGAGGTTCCACCGAGATTCCTCTGCCACAGCCCATGACCTAGTAAGAAAGGAGACCTTCTTTTGAAGGAGTGTACTCCCCAGAACTAGGGGATATCCGAAGAGACATTCCTTCACCCCAGTTCGCTTGCTTCTGGACCCTTCTTTGGTAAGAAGAAACTTTGTGTGGTGCACCATTGGGGGTAGGATTATCAGCTAGACGTGGCATATGACAATGACCTGAGGTCCCAGGGAGATGTCCCTGTAGAACTTTTATTTCATGAGTGGGGTTCCCCGCCCCTTGTTTCTCTGTGGTTGGTCAAGGGTTTGGCATTGTCTGCTTGCTGCTTTTGCTTCTGTGTTTGTGTTGTTGTGCTGATCACTCACCACGTGTTGTTTAACTGTTCCGTTGCAGGTGGAGACCAGACGAGCCTGGAGATGGGCCCCAAACATCAACTCCACTTGAGTTCCTCCTGGCTAATTTTTCTAGGCAACCACGCGCAAGGTTCGAACCCTCTGTGAACTTGACTGATCAAAAGGAATCCCTAACTGATGCCACAAGGTTCTTTTCCCCTCCCTCCATTGTTTGAAGTCCAATGGTTTATTTATGGGGACCCAGGGCATCCCGATCAAATTCCTTATATTGATGTTTGGATAAAATTGCAACTGATGAGCCCTCTTCTATTAAGGATTTTCTTCCCCCTCTAACCCGGAAAATCCTAGCTACTAGGCCCCAAGTAAAGCAAAAGAGTTAGCAAGGAAAACCTTAGAACCAGGGATGCCCCCGACACCCTCCACCTCAAGTTGCGGCTCTCCTCCATACCCAGCCCCACAAGCGGGGGAGGGGAATAATCCGTTTTTAAGCCCACCTAACACTAGGGCTGGAACTTCCCACTGATCAGCCAAAGAAAGAAGCCTCTCCTGCTCCCTGTGAGCGTGACAGGCTGCCGGACCCCTCCCCATGACGCGGAGTGTATTCCTGCACCCTGTTTTATTTTATGCTCCGTGGAAACAGCAAAACCCTTCTTTTACAGACAAACCATAGGGGCTAATCTCCTTATGAGAAACTGTCTTTCATACCGCCAGGCCACCTGGGCTGATTGCCAACAGCTTCTTCCGGTCCTGTTCACCTTGGAGGAGAGAGAGGAGCCAGAGAGAGGCTCAAAAGCCTGTTCTGGGACCAGATGGCCAGCCAGCCCACACTCCACATCTGCGAAATACTTTTCCCCAGCTCACGACCTCTGGGGGACCCCACACCCAACAGGGCTGGGAGGCTCTGACCAGGTATGGCAGTTTCTTTTGCAGGGCCTCTGAGGGGCAGTCAGCAAGCCCACAAACATAAGTATCCAAGGTTAGTGAAACATTCCAGGCTCGAAAAGAGTCCCCAGCCACCTTTCTAGAGCTATATATCCCTATTGCCTCAAAGGCCCTTGAAAAGAGAAGGGTGATCATTATTGTGTTTGTTACCCAGTCGGCCTCAGATATTGGGGAAAATTTACAGAACTTGGAAGGGCTTGAGGGAAAAAATTTTAGTGAATTAATAGAGGTGGACCAAAAGGTATACAACAACCAAGACAACCTTCCTTCAGCAGAAATGAAGAAACGAACCCAAATCCTGATGACTGCCAAGGGAAATTCTAAAGGCCCCGAGACAGGAAACCAAGAACAATGCTGAAATAAATAAACCCAAGCCTCTTGTAGACCATTGTGGAAAGATCAGTGTGCTTATTGCAAGAAAAAAAAAGGATGCTGGAAAAGCCATTGCCCTAAAAACCAAGAAGATGCGGGGACACCCTTACCAAGGAAGATGGGCCTCATACAGAAAAACCCAGGTTTTACTCACTGTTCTGTTGTCAGAGGAGTATGTGTTCTACCAAGGAGTGGGTGAAACCCCACCTTCAGAAGGCCTTCTTAAGAAATGGCTAACAGATATTACTTTTGTTTGCGCAGAAAACAACCCACCAGATCTTGCAAAACACCATGCGCCAGTGGTGGTACAACTCTTGAGTACAGCCACGCCAATGAGGGTAAAACAATACCCAGTCCCTGGAAAGTGAAGAAGGAAGGGCATTACAGTGCACATACTGAGGCTAAAAGATGCAGGTATTCTAGTGCCTTGTAAGCCAGTATGGAAGTCTCCCTTGCTGCCAGTCCAAGAATCAGAAAAAAGGATAACTAACTTCAGAAAAGAAAAAAAAGATTAAAAAAATATTTTTTGAGCCTGCTGAAAACCCTGTGACTTTCAAAAAGACTGGCCCTATTTATTGCTGGACTCACCAAAAAGAAGTAACCCTGAAGTATTAGGAAATTCGCTGACAAATCAGGCCACGAAGAAGGTGATCAGAAGTCAACTCCTAAAATTATTAGCCCTAACTATGTCTTTCCTTGAGTTACCTCCCCAGCTGGGTGTACACTGAACAAGATTTGAAAGTAAGCTGAGAACTGGGATGCCAAGCTGATCAAAAACATCCAGGATGGCTACTCCACCCCAATAGAAGAAAGTTCGTGCCTAAGACCCTGGGGAGAAACCTAATTAAGGAACTACATAATGGTAATATCTGGGTTCCTCCAAACTCTTTCAGTTGTTTCGCAGACAATTCTACATATCTGGACTTAATTGCTGGGTGACAGATGTCACTCAGCGCTGCCTGCCATGTGTTAGAGTGAATAGTTCTAAGAGAGAAAAGGAGCACCATCAGGCATGGGTCCAAGGAAATGTACCTGGAGAATACTGGGAAGTGGATTTCACAGAAATCAAGCCTGACAGGTTTGGATATCCATATTGGTTAGTATTTATGGTTACCTAGTCAGGATAGACTGAAGCCTTTCCAACCAAAAAAGAAACCGCTGCCACTGTGTGTAAACTGTTAGCAACTAAAATTGTCTCTAGATTTGGCCTTGCAATGACCCTCGGGTCTGATAATGGCCCGGCAATTTTGCTCAAATTGCTAAATTACTAGTAAAAATTTAAAATGTTAATTGGAAATTACATTGTGCCTATAGGCCCCAAAGCTCAGGGCAAGTGGAAAGAATGATTAAGACTTTAAAGAAATTTTTGGTTAAGTTGTATTTAGGAACTGACAAAAACTGGATTGAACTTTTTTTAACCTTTTGCCCTGCTCTGTGTCCGGTGCACTCTCTCTATAAAAGGTATTTGAATTTATGTTCAGCAGACCGCTTCCAGTCATCCCCAAGTTAAAGGAAATAAAAATCATAGAGCTCACTAATCGCTCCCTCCTTAAGTCCCTACAGACCGTTCAGAAAGTTAGAGAAGTTAACTGTCAGCTCCGTCATCTCCATTTTGAGTCTAGAGATGAAGAAGGTGGCAAAGCAGTGCACAACCTGCAGCCTGGAGATTGAAGTTGGGTTAAAAACATCAACCGGAAACACTGGAACCTTGATCGACTGGCCCTTACCAGGTGATACAACACCAACCCGTTAGATAGTGGGTAAAGTGCCGTGGATTCATTGTACGCAGGTTAAAAAGGCTCTCCTCAAGCATATTTCAGAAAAATGGAGAGTTTCAAGCACAAACAACCCCTTAAAAAAATAAAGCTTCTGAAGGCTTAATCGATTTTGTTTGTTTCGCCCTTGCAAATAGCTCCCATGGGTTCCCTTATCAACCTAAAAACTCTGTATTGAGACCTTCGAAACTGTGTTTAAATTCATGAGCCAGATCAGCCCAAATCTCACAGCTGACTGCTGCCTCTGCTTTAACACTGCTCCCCCATATTATGTGGGCATAGACACAAACGGTACTGTAGGCACCAACCATGGTCACATTTTAAAATATTAACATGGAAATTTATTCCAAACATCTGTCAGTTTGTAGATGGGGACAAGATGGCTTAAACTCTCAGCCAACAACAAAAAAATTTACACTTACAAGGTTTGGAGAAATCAGTTTCCCATTTAGAAAAATCTAGATTCCTTAGCAGAAGTGGTATTTCAATATCACAGAGGATTGAATTTACTTTTCCTAAAACAAAAATGGTTATGTATGGCTTAAGTGAGACTAGTTTTTATGTTAATTATTTAGGAATTATTAAAATAGGTTAGCTTTAGTAAAAATAAAACTAAAAGAAGAAGAAAAGAGCAGAAACAAAAAGGGAAACTGGTTAGAAGGTCTTTTTAACTGGTCGCCATGGTTGACTGCCTTAATAACTGCTCGACCTGGATCCTTAATCCTCCTCTCTTGCTTGGACTCACTTTTAGACCAATAATTAACAAATTAGTAAGATTTGTTATACAAAAGGAACAGGCTATAAAACTTTTAGTTGTAAGATCTTCATATGCACTGTTAGCCTCTTCTGATTCAATGATTTGAATCTGTCTTTAAAACAAGGGAAGGGGACTTCCGGGAAGATGGCAACTGCATGACACTCACCAGAGGGACTTGGCAGAAGATCAGCCTGGGGAAAGTGTCTCAAAGAGAAATTCAGCACTGCCGAATCACTGGAGGATCATCAAAGAGCTAAGGAGATAGATATTAACAAAACTTTCATCCAAATTAAAAAAAAAAAAACACATTCTTCTCAAGTCCACCTGGCACATATTTGAAGATAGACCACATGTTGGGCCATGAGGCAAATCTACATAAATTTAAGTACATTTATATCATACAGATTTCTCTCCTTGATAACTGTGCCATAACGCTAGAGATCAATAAACAGAAGATATAAAAAGGACACACAATTGGAGGATGAAAAACTCTATATTGCAAAAGGAGTGTGTACTGGCACAGATCAGACATGAGATTAGGAAATTTCTAGAAACCAACAAGAATGAAAACATAACATGCCGAAACCTATGTAACACAGCAGAGGCTGTTATCAGAGGAAGTTTCATAGCAATATATGTACAGCTAAAAAAGGAAGAGAGATTTATGATTGTCCTTCTGGCACAAAATTTGCAGAAACTAGAGCAGAATCAACAGGACAATCATATTAATAGCCAAAGTCAAGAAATAATAAAATCAGGGCTGAGATTCAGGAGAGGGAAAATATGAAATCTGTGGAAAAAATTAATGCTGAGTTGGTTCTTTCAAAGGACAAACACAATCAACAGGTCACTGACTAACCTAGCCAAAGACAGGTCGGAACAAATTTCAATAGCTAGGATGAAGGATGAAAGATAGGACATTACACCAAACCCTAATGAAATAGAATGGGTAATTACACAGTATTATGAAGGACTGTGTTCCAGTGAATTCAACAATTTGGAAGACATGGACAAATTCTTGGAAAAACACTCCATTCCTAGACTATCCAAAATGGGCATCAAGAATCTCAGCAGACCCATAGCAATAAAAGAAACAGACAAGGTTATCGAGAGATTACCAACAACAACAAAAAAATCCCCTGGACCAGATGGCTTCACAGGAGAATTCCACAAAGCATGGAAGAACTGACGCCAATAGCACACAATCTCTTCCAAAACAGTGAGAAAGACAGCAAACTCCTGAAAAGTGAGTTTAAGTTTGACACGAAAACCGAGCAGGGATCCCACAAGAATCAAGAACCACATGTCAATATCTTTAAGGAACACTGATGAAAAAATATCCTTAACAAAATATTAGTCAATAGAATACAAAAGTGTGCAAAATAAATAATTTACCATAACCAAGGGATATTCATACCAGGGATGCAGGGATGGTTCAACATAGGAAAGAACAATAGTATCATTCACCACATTGACTTTAAAAACTATAAGAAACAAATGATAACATGAGAGAAGCAGAAAAAGCATTCAACATTATCCAACACCAATTCCTGTTTAAGAAATTCAAAAAGGTAGGAATGGAAGGAAAATTCCTCAAGATAATACAAGCTATGCATGAAAAACCAATAGCCAACATGGGAGTCAATGAATGGAGAAAAGACGAACACAATCACACTGAAAAAACGGGACCAAACAAGGATGTCCCATGACCACACTCTCATTTAACATCATACTGGAGGTTTTAGCCAATAGCATAAAGCAAAGAAAAAGCATCAGAGATATTCACCTTGGGAAGTAAAGGTGAAACTATCATTATTTGTAGATGATATGATTTTATATATGGAAAATCTCAAATGCTCCACAAGGGGCATACTGGAAGCAATAAAGGAGTATGACAGAGGGGCAGGATGCAGGATCACAAATCAGCAGTCTATTGGAATGCTGCTATACACATTGGATAAGACCACAGAAGAGGAGAACAAAAAAGTGGTACCCTTTACAATAGTCAAGCACAAATTGAAATATCTAGGGATATATCTGACTAAAATAATGAAAAGTCTATATGGGAAAACAACAGAAAATCAATTCAAGAAAACAAGAGTGACCTCAACAAATGAAAGAATATCCAATGTTCATGGACAGAAAGACTCAATATAGTAAAGATGTCAGTTCTGCCCAAGGCACTATATAAGTTTATTAAATCCCAATACAATTACCCTAATTTTTCTTCAAAGAAATGGAAAAACTGATTACCAATTTCATATGGAGAGGGAAGAGTCCTAGAATTAGCAGAGATCTCCTCAAGAAGGACAACATGGGAGAGTTTGTTGACCTGATTTTAACACATATTATACAGCCTCAGTATTAAAAATCACATTATTAACATAATGACAGATACTCAGACCAATGGAAAAGAATTGAAACCAAGAAATAAAGGCATCAGCCTATAGACAACTGATCAAAAATCAAATGGGAATCAGATGCCCTCTTCAACAAGTGGTGCTGAAAATAATGGATATCATCCTGCAGAAAAATGAAACAAGACCTTTCTATCACTCCATGCATAAGAAGGTGGATCACAGACCTTGAAGTAAAATCCCAAACACTTATGGCCATCAATGAAGGAATTGGGATCAACCTGAGAACTTTGGAATAGAGAATACATAGGCTATCAGAAATAGGGAAGGACACAAACCCAGAGGAGGCACAAATTGATAGGTGGGATATACTGAAGATAAAACAACAAAAAAATTTACCAAGAGAGTAGCAAGAGAGCCAATGGACTGGGAAAACATCTTTAGCAATGAAAAATCAGATAAAGGCCTTATTACTAAAATCTGTAATACCCTGATAGCTTCCAAAAAGAAACAAAAACTAACTGCCCACTGAGGAGTTGGGCAAAGGACCTGAACAGACATTTTACAGAGGCAGAAATCCAAATGGCCAATACACATATGAGAAAATGTTCCCAATCATTAGCCATGAGAGAAATTAAAACAATGAGATACCACCTAACATCCTCACAGATAACCCAATTCAAAGAATAAGAAAGCAATAAGTGTGGGAGGGTCTGTGGGAAGACAGGAACTCTCATGCACTCCTGGTGGATGTGTAGGTATGTACAGTCACTATAGAGACCAATTTGGTGATATCTAATACATATGGAAATTGAACAACCACATGATCCAGCAATCCCCCTACTAGGAATATAGCAAGAAGAGGCAAGAAACAAATCACAGCCGAACGTTCATCACAGCACAGTTCACAATTGCAGGGAGTTGGACACAACCCAAATTTCCATCAATAGATGAATGGATTAAAAAACTGTGGTACATACATACAATGGAGTAATACTCATCGCTAAAAAGCAGTGTTGAATGCATGAAGAACATTGCTGTAAGGGAAGAACTGGAAGAAATTATGCTAAGCGAAGTAACCCAAGAACAAATGGACAAGTACAACATGAGTCCTCTGAGGTATGGTTAAAAAAAAAAATGCAAAAAGGGCTTAGGGGAAATTCTATTGTATACAAACATTCCTGGAGTCAGGTCCAGGTTGTATGGTGGGTCCAGACCAAATCCAGGGATTCATATTGTAGCCAACTAAAAAGGAGGGGGGTGGGAAGAGAAAGAAATAGTGGAGGAACAGGGTACTAATCCAAACAAAAGGAATGCATTTTTTATATGCACAGGGAAAGAGAGTCCAGACTTCAACCTGGTGCTCCAAGATGTGAATGAACATACCAGCATGAAGCAGGGAACTGTAGAGAGATCTGAGGGCCCAGCCCCAATCCCAATTACAGTCCCACTTCCCCCAGGAAGAATTTACTTCAGAGGATAGCACTGAAGCTGCAGTTCAGGAAGAGGGACATGTCTGATCAAAGCACATGAGAACAAAAGAAGGGGGAGGAAGAGAGAGTGGAGTACATCCTGGTCCACTAAGCCTTGAGGACAATATCCTTGCACACAGCAGCCAAGGCACAGAGAGGGGCATATGACTGGCCATACTATGAGACACGTCATCTCTCACTGACCCATAGTCCTACAGGTGAAAACACTGGACACACCGTGTGGGAATTGCGCCTGATCTCACCCCACCACGCCGAGGCAAAACACTAAGAGTGTGCAACAGAAAAGCAAGTGGAGCAGAGCAATGAAGTCCCCAGGGAATGCAAACAATAGACTTTGGGGCCAGGACTTGGCACCCCATCAGATCATACAGGAAAACACTCCTAAAGGTGAACAAACAGACCTCGAACTATATAAAGGTTTTTCATTATTTTTGTCATTGGTTTTTTGTTACTTTTCTGTTTTCCTATGTTTTGCTGTCTTGTTTTTGTGGATATTATTATCCCTGCAGGTCTAACTAGATATGAAAGGCGAGATAAACAATCTGGAGGAGAAAACAACAGGACCAATAGTTCAGGCGGTAATTAGGAGTGGGGGAGGTGGAGGGAAAGGAAGTGGTGTTAACAATCCAAGGACAAGTTGAACAACAAGTGATCCAAAATCAGTGGCAAGGAGGGTGTAAGAAGCCTGGTAGGTTTTGATCAAGGGCAATGTAACTGAGCGGAATTACTGAAACCCAAATGAAAGCTGAACATGATATGGATACTAGAGGAAAGTAAAAGGAAATAGAAAACAAGTAGAAGGCAAAGGGCATTTATAGAGGTCTGAATACAGACACGTACATATGTAAATATATTTATATATGACGACGGGAAAATAGATCTATATGCATATATTTATAGGTTTACTATCAAGGTAGCAGATGGACATTGGGCCTTTACTCAAGTACCTTGTCAATGCAAGAATACTTTGTTCTCTTAAACTGGCTTTCCTTGATGCTTACCTTCCAGACATGATCACTGAAGACAGATGGGTGCATAAGAAAATGTGGTGAAGAAAGCTGATGGTGTCTGGTTATCAAAAGATATAGTGTCTGGGGTCTTAAGAATTGAAGGTCAACAAGTGGCCATCTATTTCAGAAGCAACATATCCCACATGGAAGCAGCATACCAACCTGTGTGATCATTAGTTATTGAGGGGATCAGCTATCAGGCATCAAAGAACAAAAAAATCACATCATTTTGAATGTGGTGGAATGCGGATCGGGGACCCACAATCCATCTGTAGGCAGCTGGACGTACCCTTATGGAAGGGTTGTTGGGAAGAGATGAGTTTATCTGTGTGTAGGGTAGCAATGATGAAACATACAGCTCTCCTCTAGTTCATAAATGCTTCCTATACCCCCTCACTATCATGATTCCAATTCTACCTTACAAATCCAGCTATACCAGAGAATGTACACTGGTACAGTTAGGAACTGGAAACACAGGAAATCAGAATAGAAGAACCTTTCAGGACACTTTGTGAGAGTGGCTATACAAAACTAGGCTACTGACAAAAATAGGCTGATAAAATTTACCTCAAAGTGCAAACCATAAAAAAGAGATAAAGAGGGAATGGTGGTGGGAAGGTGGGGTAGAAATGAGGAACCAATTACAAAGATCTACATATAACCCCCTCCCTGGGGGGTGGAAAACAGAAAGTGGGTGAAAGGAGTGGGTGTAAGACATGAAAAAACAATACTAATTTATAAATTATCAAGGGTTCATGTGGGTGGGTAATGGAGAGGGAAAATGAGCTAGTACCAAGGGCTCAAGTAGAAAGCAAATGTTTTGAGAATGATGATGGCAACAAATATACAAATGTGTTTGACACAATGGATGGATGGATGGTGATGAGTTTTACAAACTCCCATAAAATGCTTTTTTTAATGTGCTGAAAAACAGCTTATACACAATTATGTTCTTGAGATGAAATCATCTTGGATTATAGGGTGGACTCTAAAACCAATGGTACATACACAGAAGAGATAGAAGAGAAGCAATGTGAAAATAAGGGAAGAAATTGGAGTGATGTGACAGTAAGCCTAGAAAACAGGAACTATCAGAAAGAAGAGGTGACAAGAGAAAGGTTCCTTTCTAGACCCTGCAGTTATGACATCTGAACTCTATAAACTCTAGAACTTTGAAAGAATAAATTTAGATTGTTTTAAGCTACTTATTTTGAGGTTGTTACAGCAGCTACCTGAAAATAATATAATCACTAAGCAGTTGTTCACTAACAACCCACCTCCTCACACAGCACATTATGATAACTTATGTCCACAGGGTTGATAACTGGAGTTGAGAGTAAAACAATGTCCAAGCACCAATGGATCTATAATCTTTGTTCTTTAATGTATTACTGTTCTTATCAAATAAACACAATTTTTATATTCATGATTCCTTTTGTTTTGAGAAGTTAATTACAGAAAATATCCTTGTTTTGACATCTGTTTAACCTGATTTGTTTAAAAATTAGTTTGGGAAGGGAGGGAAAAATAGCTATTGCTTACTGGATTCTGAGAAAAAAAAACATAAAAGAGAAGAATTAAAGTTTACACAGCTGCACTTTCTATTCTTTTAGAGCATAGAATTTTTATTTAGAAGAAAATATGATAATAAGTGAAAATTTTGTCCATTCTGTGTGATTTGAAGCAAGCTATGTATCCCTTCTGACCCACTTATCTACATTACTTACTTCTCATTACTGAATAATTGAGGGTTTGCCTAACATTTGTACATTTACCCTGTTGCCTTCTCATACATTCTTAATACTGTAGTGCTAATAAGTTGATAGTGCATTCCCTTTGTTAGAAGTAAATAATTAAACAAAGCTTTTAAACTCAGGCAATAAGGACTGCCAGGTTTCCTTTCCTCCATAAATATCGAGTTTACTATGGGGATGCCTTGGAGGAGTGGACTGGGAGGTTATGGTGACCCTCAGTCTTCTGTGGAACATTGAATAAGCATTTGGAGGCAGTTCTCACTGGAAATATAGTGGAAAGTGGCATAAGAACATTTACAGATATGTTTGTGGTTCCCATTAAGATTTATGCCCAACACATAGTCATTGCTAAGAATTTCCAAAGGGTTCTCAGGTTTTGTGTATAGCTTGTATCACTAAACAATTAACATTTATTCATTTGAGTCAATATAATATTTACTGAACACCTTCGTGAAACCAAATCCAAGATAAGGATTCTTATTGAAATGATTAATTGGGAAACAAAAAGTCTGAGTTAAAAGGAGACCCAGTGGGGCTGAGCCCCGGTGGCGTAGTGGCTGTGCACGGGACTGCGGCCCACTGGAACGGAGGTTCAATTCCAGCAGTGGGGCTGGGCCTCCTACTCCCACCACCGGAGAGCAGTGATGCCCCCCCCCCAAAAAAAAGGAGACCCAGTGGTTCGGTGACTTCAACATTGGGTTGTTAGTGCTTCTCCAAGGGTCAAAAATGAAGCAGACTGCTCCAGTAAAAATCACAGCCTTGGAAATCATATGGAGTGGTTCTACTCTGCCCTGTAGGGTCATTGTGAGTTGGCTGTCAGAATTGGCTCAATGATAGTGGGGTTTGTTTTGTTTTGTTTTTGACTTTGACATGAAGGGGAGTCATGGAAGGAGGCTGATTCCGGTGAAAAATTCAGGATGTATCTTCAATGGGGAACTGGCTTCATTCTAGCCCAATGGTAAACTCTGGAGAGCAAATGATACCACTGCCTTACCTTTAGGGATGGGACTTGGACATTATTGCCCTATGTCAATCATTCACTTTGGACTCTAGCACTCCTGGGTGTGGCTGTTTTAGTACCAAGGCAAAATGAGCTATTAATTTTAAATACTCAAATCAGCCATCTGCCAATCTGTCCTACTGTGATGGCTTGTGTTTCTATGATGGCAGAACCCATACTATTGGTATTTCAAATGCCACCAGAGTCACCCATGGAGGACAGGTTTCATCAGAACTTCCAGAATAAGACAAATCACTAAGAAAGAGCTGGGAATCTAGAAAATTAGCCAATAAAAACCATATGGAACTCCAAAGTCATAGCAAAATAAAACACATGGATCACAACAGAAATTATATGATAAGCATACCAATGATGGTGAAAATGCTGCAGGTTTGGGGAAGGTGCTGTTCTGTTTAGATGAGGCCCTATGAGTCAGAGATGACTTGAAAACAGCTCATATCAGATGGCTGTTAGATCCATCATGGCTTAATAAATTCTTAGAGGTATAAGGCACCTCTTAGAAATCATAGTTGAAATCTCTGCTCATTATTCATTTAAGAAAACAGATTCAAATGTGCAGGTACAAACATGTCATACTTGGCACAGCTTTGCTTAAAGCCAAATCTGACCTTTATATAAGTATAATACTTATTATACCTTAACTCTTATTTACTTTAAAGAATTCGTATATGAGTAGTATAAATCTTTACCAGTTTTAGAAAGAGAATTAAAGGAGCTGCTAGTGCATTTTGGAACTAAAGAAGTTTTGTGATGTGTAAGCATTAACTGCTCAGTTACTGGACTTCCTTTTTCTACAATAGAATTAAGAAGAAGAATATAACACTAAAATTTAGATACGAATTCAAGAAGAAGAAGAAGAAGAAGAAGAAGAAGAAGAAGAAGAAACAGTTCCTAAGTGGAAATTGGACACCAGGGATTGATTTTTTTTTCCTATCACAAGTGACGAGGCAGAAAAACTCTGGGCTAAAATAAGGCCTAGAAAAAGTGCTGGGAGAGCTCATCACAAGAGTGTTTTTTTCTTTAACCTAGAACTAAGTATTTTAACTACATTTTATAAGGAAAAAACTTGACAGAAACTGAGGTGGAGGATTTTACTTTCAAACAGAACTTGGGAATTTTTCATTTAGTGAAAATTTCTCAGTTTTACATGTGTATTTATGCTCAGATTTTATAATGTATTTATCACAGATTCTATAATTATACCAAATTATCAAAATATGAAAGCCACAAAATAGTCTTAAAGGAACTTGAATGAGTTAAAAAAACATAGCTTTCTTTTCAATAGCATCTAACTGAAAATTATAAATGCATTCAATCATTAATTTACAAAAATCATTTTGTCTCTGACTTTGCTATTAGTAGAAATCAGATATTTTAATATTATAGCGTGTTCTAAATATGTGAAAATATCATTTATTGTCCTCATTTCTTAAAAACACCACAATATTCCTCAGCCTTCCTACCCATAGACAATCATGCATAGTAACTGACCAATTATAATGTAACTCTGGACCTCCGAATGGTTCTCATAATAAAAATAGGACCCAAACACCTTTAAAGAATCTTGGTCTTAAGCCCTGAGGATGACATTCCTGCTCAGAACAGCCAATTCTCAGAAAGAACCATAGGGCTGACCCCATCACAAGACATAACACCCACCACTGACCATAACACTATAGAGACAGCACTGGAGACACAGTGCGGGAATTGTGCCCACTCTGACCCCACCACACTGAGGCGAAACACTAAGGGCGTACAGCAGAACAGCAGGGGGAGCAGAGCAGCCAAGTCCCCAGGGAGAACCATAAATAGACTTTGGGTCCATGACTTGGCACCCCATCAGCTCCTCCAGGCAAACACTCCTAAAGGTCAACAAACAGACCTAGAACTACTTATAGGCTCTTTTTTTGTCAATGTTTTTTAGTTGCTGTTGGTTTTTGTTGTTATTTTTGTTGCTTTGTTTTGCTCTGTCTTGTTTTTGTGGATATTATTATCCCTGCGGTCTATCTAGATATGATAGGTGGGATAAACAATCTGGAGGAGAAAATAATGGGAACAATGGTTCTGGGGTAAAGTGACTAGATTTTAACATTGGTAAAGTGATGCATCATTGAAGCATGGTAGAGGGGATATATTCCCTTCCCGTTCTCCCGCCACACCCAAGCTTGTTGTGCATTTTTTCCAAAAATCAGGACTTTTTAAACTTCCACGGGTCACAGGAAAATGTGTTTGAAATCAGACCTGTCCTGCCAAACGTGGACGTCTGGTCACTTTATTCTAGGGGGACATGGTGGAGAGTAGGGTAGGGGAAAGGAAATATGTGTTAACAAACTCAGGGACAAGGGAAAAACAAGTGATCCAAAATCAGTGACAAGGAGGGAGTACAAAGTCTGGTAGGGTTTAATCAAGGGCAATCTAACTGAGAGGAACTACTGAAACCCCAAAGAAGGCTAAACATGACAGTAGGACAAGAGGAAAGTAAAAGGAATAGGCAGAGAGAGAGAAGAACTAGGAAGCAAAGGGCATTTATAGAGTTCTAATTACAGATATGTACAGATGAAAATATATTTATATATGACGATGGGAAAATAGATCTATGTGCATATATTTATAAGTTTACTATCAAGGTAGCAGATGGACATTGGGCCTCTACCCAAGTGCTTTGTCAATGCAAGAACATTGTATTCTATTAAACTGTCATTCTATGATGCTCACCTTCCAAACATGATCACTAAAGATGGGTCCATAAGCAAATGGAGTGAAGAAAGTTGATGGTGTCCAGCTATCAAAAGATATAGCATTTGGAGTCTTAAAGACTTGAAGATAAACAAGCAGGCATCTAGCTAGAAGCAACAAAGCTCACATGGAAAAAAGTATACCCCTTTGTGTGATCAGGAGGAGTTGATGGGCTCAGGTATCAGGCATCAAACAACAAAAAATCATTTCTTTGTGAATGAGGAGTAGTGCAGAGTGGAGATCCAAAACTCATCAGTAAGCAACTGGATATCTCCTTATACTAGGATCGTGGGGAGGAGCCATCAGGGAGTATTATAGCACCGATAAAACATACAACTATCGTCTGTTCTTTAATGCTTCTCCCACCTCCACTATCATGACCCCAATTCTAACTTGCAAATCTAGCTAGCCTAGAGCATGTACATGGGTGCAGATAAAAGCTGCAAACACAGGAAATTCAGGACACATAAAATCCTCAGGATCTATATTGAGAGTAGCCATATAAGGAGGGTAAGGAGAAGGTTGGAAGAGAGAGGTGGCACCAATCACAATGATCTGCATATAACACCCTCCCAGGAGGATGGACAACAGAAAAGTAGGTGAAGGGAGACATCAGTCAGTTTAGAGCCATGAAAAAATAATAATTTATTAATCATCAGGGTTTTATGAGGGAGGGAGAGTGGGGTGCGAGGGGGGAATATAAGGAGCTGATACCAAGGGTTCAAGTAGAAAGACAATTATTTTGAAAAGGATGATAGCAACAAATGTACAAATGTGCTTGCCACATGGATGGTTGTCTGGATCGTGATAAGAGTTATACCAGTCCCCAATTAAATTATTTTTTAAATTATCTTGGTGTTGCTTGAGGAAAGTCTTCCTACTTCTTGTTAAACAAGCTATTAAAAATCTTAATTACATTTAAAGTAATATATTTTGGCAATGGGTTTTATCAAATATTGGTAGGGGAGCCAGCCCATAACATATCATCATGATTCTGGTAGGCACAATTTTACAGGGATAATAAATAAAGATTATAAGAAAGTCATAGAAAATATGAGAGATAGAAGAGAGATTTAATAATGGAGTTAGACACATTTCATGGTAGCATGCTCGCTTCAGCCCTTCTTGGTGGTCCACATGGAGATAGAGCGAGCCTGGTTTATTGCTAACCAAGGTTTTTAAATCTTTTGGGGATGTACAAGCCTTCTAATTACAGATAAGAGCATACGTCACAGGAATGGGCTATCCTATATATAACACAGAAATGAAGGGGAGGATGGGGCATACACATAATACGAAAGGAGGTGTTGGGGTTACACTTGTGATAAGATGGGCCGGACTACAGACTCATGATGGCAGCCTAAGCTTGATTGCCTTTGAGTTGGAGACTTGATTTAGCCAAAGCTTTCAGAAGCTATTGTCCTAACAACAGGGAGAGACAATGACGTCTGGTTGGCTAAAATCTTCAGGGAGAATATCTCTAAGCATTTCACTTCCCACCAAATGTTGGCAAACAGCTTCCAACATTTGATAAATCTTTGAAGGAGACAGAATTGGGGAAAAGTCTTATATTAATCCCATAAAATGGTGTATGAAACTCTTACTGTTAAGTATTGGGTCAGCTTGCCTGCATCAGGATCTTCCTATTCTGGCAGTTGGAACCTCTTCCATGATAAGACTTGATAAAATGTAAACAACTCCATGGTTGAATTTGCTGTGAACAAGCAAAAACAAAACTTCGAGGTCACCAACCCAATTCTGACTCATGGAGATCCTGAATGGCAAGACCTATCCCTGTGGTTCTTTGAGACAGCAATTTTTTTAGGGGGGGTGGCATCACTGCCCTCTGGTGGTCGTGGGAGCTACCCAGCGCTGCTTCTGAGAGTCGCCACTGGATTTGAACCCCCAAGCCTGTGGGCTGCAGTCCCGCACTCAACCACTTACGCCACCGGGGCTCAGCCCGAGACAGCAATTCTTTAAAGGAGTAGAAATCCTCAGTTTTCACTCTTGGAGCAACTGGTGGTTCAGAACTGCCCACATTGGATAGCCTAATCTTGTGTAAGCCGCCTCTATGAGATGACTTTTCTCTCTTCTTGTTGGTCCAGATTCACCATCTGGTTCAAAGATCCACAGCCTGCCAACCTGACAGTTACCCACAACCTGTCTTATTGCCTGCCAAACTTGGATTCATTTGACTCTGCAACCACAAGCCTGACTTGCTGCCTGGATAGGCTACCAACTACTTCAGCTACCAACTACTTCCTGGTTCTTCAGCCTTGGCTGTTAACATGAGTCAGATAAAGGTGCCAGCCTGGACTCTTTGGCTCTACCAGTCTGTGGTCTTCTTGATCCAGTTTAACATATAACCAACGGATTTGAGCCAGACTGGATTTAACCATTTCAAAAGCTGTGTGAGTCACTTTTTTGCTATAAAATTATATGTATATGGCTTTGCTTCTCTAGAGAATCTGGCCTAACAGGCCAACAAAGCAAAAATACTAAGGAACAAAGTTGGCACATATTGAAACAATATGATTTAGTTTTAATTTTACTCCATTTTAAATGTGTTGCTATTTAACGCATTTTAAAGCATAAATTATCTCAGAAAAATATAATATACAAATAGAATTTTTTTCAAAGACATGTATGTAATTTTTTTTAAGCAAGCTTATCACATACAAACTTTTCTCCATTATAATTAATACATTTTTCAAATCTGTGATTCCATTCTTGGAAGCATTTTTCAAACTCATCACAAAAAAATGAAGTTCAAGTAAGCTATTTTTACAGAAATATTCACCATGACTAGAGAGACTCTTGTCAGCCCAGGTGACAACACGGGGTGCACGGACTCAGAGGGAGTTGCTCAATGCTAGCCTAGAGGGAAAAAAGCATACTCTGAAAGCTCTGCCCAGTGGAGTGTTTTGCTTTTTTTTTTTTTTTGCTAGGGTGGGGTCATCCAGTATTATGTTAGTCTGGGTAGGCTAGAGAAACAAATTCATAAACACACCTATGTTTATAAAGAAAGAGCTTTATATACAAGGGTGATTGAATATTGAGAAAATATCCCAGCCCAGTCCAGATCAAGTTCATAAGTCCAATATTAGCCCATATGTCCAATACCAATGTACAAAGTCCTCTTCACACTCACAAAACACAGGTAATGATACTGAATGCAGGAAGATCATAGGCAAGTGACTGGGAGGAGGGGGAAAGTCTTGTGGATCCGGTGACATTGTATGCATCTCAGCACTGGCAGGGGTCTCCACATGATTCCTTTAACTCTGAGATGCTGACTGCCATCAACCTGTCTCCATGTGACTTTTCAACAAAAAGTCTTTCTGGGAGTGAGGCAGGGTCCCACCTGCAGTGAACTGTTTATTTTAGTGCCTCCAAATGAGGTCATCAAGGTGTGACCTCATTGAAGAGTAAACTCCACCCCTTCACTTGTAAGTCTCAAATTGAGAATAGATTATATACATATATTTTATGTATAAGAATCACTATTCCATCTGGGACCTTAAAAGTTTGTCTTAAAACAAGCAGCTATCTAAATGAGTCATCAACTGGGTCCACAAAGAAGAAGTACACCAGCGTGTGTGAGACAGGGATTATGAATAATAAAATAAAATCCATAAGAAAGAATACATCAGAACTTAAATTCTGAACATCCAGTTTGCAGAAGGTTATGGATGACAGTGAAGGCTCAAAATTCATCTACGGGGCTCCACATGGATTAAGTGTCCAATGAATCACCTCTGATCATAGTTGAGGGATGGGAATATCCTTGCTTATCAGACATTGTAAAGTTGATTATGGTAGACTGAGTTAGGTTAAAATGTACCACTTTATCATTTGATTTCCTTTTTTGACCCCTTTTAAAGTTGTTCCCATTTTTAATATTTTCTGCTTTCTTTTAGATTTGTTTTTCTATGTTCTATTCTATCATGGTTTTGTTTGTTTATTGTATGATTAAATCCAAGATAGGTAAATCTATAGAGGCAGTACCTGGATTAATAATTACCTAGGGGTTTGAAAGGGGGTTTGGAGGGGTGGTTAATAGGTAACTAACAACAATCAGTACAAGAAAGAAGAAAATGTTCTGAAATTCATTAATGATGATTGCACAACTCTTCACATTTAAATGTTATATATGAATTATAAGCCAATAAAATGTATAGACTTATATGTAACATCTATCTATAAAGAACATCAATAAGAAAAATAAGAACAGACTTAGAGGCCCTAATAAATGCCATAAACCCATTATCAAACATAATGGAAAATATATATGCAGAAGAAAACAAAATAGATGTCTGGAACCTCCTAAAGATAAGACACTTTTAAAAACTTAATTTAATTTTTTTAACTTAAAGATAATCTAACTGGGGGCTCTTACAGCTCTTATCACAATTCATACATGTATCCATTAAGTCAAGCACATTTGTATATCCATTGCCCTCATCATTCTCATAACCTTCCTTTGTATTTAAGCCCTTGGCATCGGCTTCTCATTTCCCCCCCTCCCTCCTAACTCTTCCCCCCCATAAATCCTTGATGATTTATAAATTATTATTACTTTGTCATATCTTACTTTGTCTGATGTCTCCTTTCACCCACTTCCCTTCTGTCCATCCCCCAGGGAAGAGGTGATATGTAGCTCCTTATAATCGGCTCTCCTTTTCTATCTCACCTTCCCTCCACTCTCCTGCTATCGCCCCTCTCACCACTGATCCAGAAGGAATCATCTGTCCTGAATTCTCTATGCTTCTGACTCCTGTCTGCACCAGTGTACATTCTCTGGTCCAGCTGACCAATAAAGTAACATTGGGATTATGATAATGGGATGGAGAAAACATTGCCGAACCAGAGAAAGGTTATAGGCTTCATCACTGCTACACTGCACCCTAGG
This sequence comes from Nesogale talazaci, assembly GCA_004026705.1. Lineage (NCBI taxonomy): Eukaryota > Metazoa > Chordata > Mammalia > Afrosoricida > Tenrecidae > Nesogale > Nesogale talazaci. The sequence goes on from PVJH01016199.1 coordinate 46,614, forward strand.
TGATTCGTCTCCTCCCTGTGACCTAAGGGGAAGTCCATTTCCTACAAGTGGACTTTGGGTCCTCAACCTGTACTCCCCATTGTTTACAAGAAAATAATTTTTAGTTCTTTGATGGCTGATACCTGATTCCTTCGACACCTCCTGATAGCACTGACTGGTGTGCTTCTTCCATGTGGGTTTTGTTGCTTCTGAGCTAAATGGCTACTTGTTTACCTTCAAGTCTTTAAGACCCCAGACGCTATGTCTTTTGGAGCCAGGCATCATCAGCTGTCTTCACCACAATTGCATGTGCACACTTTTGTCTACAGTGATCCTGTAGGGAAGGTGAGCATAATGAAATGCCAATTTAATAGAACAAAGTGTTCTTTCACTGAGGAGGATTTGAATGGAGGCCCAATGTCCATCTGCTGCCTTAAAACTGAACCTATATTTATGTGCTTGTAAATCCATTTCCCCATCACCATATATAAATATATTTACTTATGTACATGCCTGTATTTAGACTTTTATCAATTTCCTTTGCTTCCTATTTCTTTCTTCTATTTTCTTTTTTTGTTTGTTTGTTTGTTTGTTTTTTGGGTGGAGGCATCACTGCCCTCTGATGGTGGGAGTAAGAGGCCCAGCCTTTGCTCCTATGGAGCCACTGCTGGAATTGAACCTCCATCCCCCTCTCTTTTCTTTTACTTTCCTTTTGTCCTACTATCGTGTTCAGCCTTCATTTGGGTTTCAGTAATTTCTCTTGGTCCCCCCCACCCTTGATCAATTCCTACCAGGTTCTCACAACCTCCTTGCCACTGACTTGTTCCCTTGTCCCTGGGCTAGTCAACACCACCTCCTTTCCTCCACCTCCCCTTCTCCCAGATACCCCCAGAACGATTGGTCTCTTTGTTTTCTCCTCCAAACTGATCATCCAGGCTATTTTATCTATATAGACCTACAGAGATAAAAATATGTACAGAAAAACAAGACATAGCAAGATGAAGTGACAAAAGAAAATGAAATGACTACAACAAGAAATAAAAAGCAATGTCCAGAAAGCATAAATAAATAAATAATAGAAAAACAAAACCTGTAAATATTTCAAGATACTTAATGTACATTAAAAGGCTTCACTAAGTACTAAATAAAGAACCCACAGACTCGGAAGAAGATCTTTGTTGATGAAATATTGCACAAGAGATTAATCTCTAATTAAAAGATAATTATGTCTTTAAAGTGGAGCAGAGACAAATAAAAGCCATGGATATATGCATAGATTTTAAATTCACACTTAATCATAGTCATAATCTATGAAGAATTCATTCTTATGACATGGTCCTATTAGATATCACCCTCAGGGAGAAGAGTACTGAAGATATGGGTGCTATGACAATGGGAGAAAAAATTAGATGGTGCCTGGATTTCAGAAAGAATAGCATCTAGGTCTTAAAGCTTTATTTTAAATCAAGCAGCCATATAAGTGAGGTGATAGCTAAGTCCATACAGAAAGTGCACTCCAGCTTGTGAGCTCCAAAGACTATTAACAAACCCCAAGATCAGAAGAGGGTATTAGCGCTTAAATACAAAGCTCCCCGTTTGCAGAAGAATATGGATGATAAGGGAAATTCAAACTCCATTCCCAGGAACCCAACTTGGATTAAGTCTCTAGAGAATCCCCTCTGACCATTGACTAGCAATGTGAATAGTCTTGCTATCCGATGGAATACATTGGAAAATGAACTAACGCAGATGCAGTGAGGCTAATATTTAGCATTCATTATTTGTTCTCACTTTTGACCCATTTAAAATTTACTCTAGTTTTTAATATTTTCTATCATCTTTTCAAATGAGTTTTTCTTTGTTCTATTTTGTCCTTGTTGGATTTTCTTTCTTTTTGTTTGTTTCCACTTCTTTTAAAAAATTAATTAATTGGGAGTTAATACATAATTCATTTTACAGGTTAGTAATATCAAGCAGAATTATACCATTGCTACCACAGTGAGTTTCCAAACATTTTTTTTCTTCTTGGACTTCTTGACATCATATCCCTCTTACCTCCCTACCACCTCTGTACACCCTCCTCCCTCCAAAAAAATCTTAGTCCATTTGCCCTATAGCTTCATCAATCCTGAGCTTCATATGCTGAAACACAGAAAAACAGATAGCATAACTTCATAAGAATGGCTTCCAGTGACATAACACTTCTGAGACACACCCTAATATGAACAAACAGAAACAACACAAAAGAAAATTACAGAAAAGATTGAAAACTAAATCAGGTTTTCAACATGCATCAGAGAGCAGATCAACTGACAAGGTTCTGACTGTTCAAGTTAGATTTATGCTTTTGATCTTCTATAGTCATCTCTCCAATGCACTCTGTTTAGTAAGCACTATCTTCCCACCCCTCAATTGTGAATTGAGGGAGTTCACTGGAGGCCTATTTCCTATGAAGTTTCCACAAATGAGTCTTGGGCTCCCACTGTCATCCACAGCCTTTGGCAAACTGAATCCTCACAATTTAGGTTCTGATACTAATCCCTCCTATGACCTCAAATGATATGAATTACAATCGTTCAGTGACTGATGATGGTGTACTTCTTTCATGTGGACCTAGTTAACATCTTATGTAGAGGGCTAATAGCTTGTTAACTTATATGAAAACCAAAATGAGTAAATCTACATAGACAGTAACTGGATTGGTAGTCTCTTGATGTTATGGTTGAGGATATTGGGGAAAGTAGGAAGTTAATAGCAAGAAGAAAATACTCTAAAATTGATTGCAAAAATGATTGCACAACTTTCAATATATTTAAACTATTGAACTGCATGATATGTTAATTATATCAATAGTTAAAACCATTAAAACATTTTTAATTACTATTCTTCATAGGGCCCTCTAAACTTTATCAAATTGGAAATAGTTCATAATGTAAAAGAACTAAAGAATTTAATAATTAAAATGCTAATTAAAAGAAAGTTTATAATGTATGTACATGATGACATTCACACATTTAATGCTTATAACTGCTAATTGAAAGATTCAGGATTTGAATCTACCAAATGACACTTTGGAAGAAAGACCTGGTGATCTATTTCTGAAAAATCAATGATTGAAAACCAAAGAAGAGTTCTTTTCTGTAAAACAAGGTTTTCACCATAAATCAGGATTGACTTAATTATAGCTAACTCACTGTCAACAAGTTGATTCTGACTCCATAGGGCTGAAAATCCACTGCTCATAGGATTTCCAAGGAAGATAACTTACAGAAGTATACTGCTGGTCAAATTAAGAAAATGGGTAGTCATTTTCACTAAGTCATTTTCACTAAGTCATTTTCACTAAGTTGTAATTTTCTCTTTTGAGTCATTTTGATAATTTTGCTAGGTTATATAAGAACATGTGTTTGGTCTTAGAAAATAGATGCTGAATTTTATAATGGTGCAGAGACCTATCTGCAGCTTAATCTTAAAATGGTTCTGAAGTGTGTGTGTGTGTGTGTGTGTGTGTGTACACAGAGAGAAAAAGAAGAGCAAAGCAAAAATAATATGTTAACATTTGAAGTATCTAGGTTGTGTGTTTCTTATACTATTCTTGAAATGTCTATAAATATGAAGTGATGCAAAATGGAAAAATATTTCTCATATTTAGTGTACACACCCTCATAGAAAATATTGAAAGCCCTCAGACTTCAATTTGCACAGTGCCTTGGGTAAATCTGCTGTAAAAAATCTCTTTAAAATGTTGAAAAACAAGGATGTTTTTGGAGGATTCAAGTTTTCTTGACCTAAGTCATGTTTAGGTCATTTGTCTCAAATGCCTATGAAATTTCGACAATAAATATGGAAAATTGTAAATGAATAGATGCACTTGTGAAGGTACTTGTGAAGAATATTGAAAAATACCTTGGAATGTCAACAGAAAGAACAAATTTGTCTTAGAAGTACAACTACAATGTTCTTTAGGAGGGAAGAGTCAGGACTTCATCTCATGTACTTTGCGCATGTTATCAGGAAAGAACAATCCTTGGAAAAGAGAAAGGACTCAATGAGATGGATTAATAACTCTGCAAAAAAGTGCTCAAACAGTGTAACTGTGAGGATGGTTTAGGACTGGGCAGTATTTGTTCTGTTCTGCATAGGGTTGATAAGCATCAGAACCAACTCACTGGCACACTCCCCACCAAGATACAAAATATGAATGAAAAGTATAACTTTATAAGACAATTTTTATAGACAAAATGGTAATGTTATAGGAATCTGAGAGTTTCTCTTGTCTCAAAAAGAGAAAACTTTACTAGAATAATAACTATGCAAGATATTGAAGAATAGTTAAAGATCTAAGTCTTCAAATTTTTTTTTAATTCATTTTATTGGGGACTCATACAGCACTCATCATAATGTATACATACATACATACGTTATGTCAGTAGTTACATCTTTTCTGGGATGGGGTGGGGTTCTTTTTTTTTTTTTTTTTTTTGATTTGTGAGAAGTAAGCCAGTTTTATAGGGCAAACAAGCTTAGGCAATTAGCATATCGTGATCTTCAAAATTAACAAGTGAATGGCAGCACAGCTGCAAGTCTGGCTTCAGAGGCCAG
>PVJH01016200.1:0-51204 GCA_004026705.1 Nesogale talazaci
TAAGATAGTGGTATGTGTCAGAAAGTAGCACTCAATTGTTATGATAAAGTACTGCATTGTGGAGGGGTGTGAGGCCCCAATCCCAATCCCAACTACATGGGTAGTCACCTTTCCCCCCCAGGGGATTTTGCTTTGGGGACAGCACTGAAGCTGCGGCTCAGGGGCAGGGACATGTCTGACTAGAACAAAGGAGAACAAATCAAGGGGGAGGAAAAGAAAGTGACGTACATACTGGCACACTAAGGCTTGAGGACAATATCACCACTCAGAATGGCCAATGCACACTGAGGACCATATGGCCAGTCCCACTATGAAACACAGCATCCATAAATGATCCAACACCCTACCAGGACAACAATGGAGAAGCGGTGTCGGGATTGTACCCTGTCTGACCAAACACACCAAGGCAAAACACTAAGGGAGTGCAGCAGAGCATTGGGGGAGCAGAGCATGGAGTTCCCAAGGGAGTGCCAAGGATATACTTTGGGTTCAGAGTGTGGTGCCCCATCGGACTCAACCAGGGAACAATCCTAGAAGTCAGTGAACAGACTTTGAACTATTTACAGGTTTCTATTTTGTATTAGTATTTTTTTTATTATTTTAAATTATTTATATATTTTTTTCTGGGCATTGTGGTTTCTTTTGTCCTCATAGTTAGTTTTCTTTGGGTGCTTCATCTTCGGATACCTTTTTTGGTACATATTATTATCCCTCCAAGTCTATCTAGATAAGATAGGCTGGTTGAAAAGTCTGGAGGAGAAAACAATGGGACTGATGGTTCCGGCGTGACATAGGAGATTGGAAAGGTGGGAAAGGAGGTGGTGTTGATCAACTTAGGGATAAAGGAAAAGCAAGTGATTCAAAATCAGTGATAAGATGGGCGTGAGAGGCTGGATTGATCAAGAATAACATATCAGAGAAAAATTACTAACACCCAAATGAGCATGATAGTGAGACAAGAGGAAAGTAAAAGGAAATAGAGGAAAGAATGGGGGGAAAGTGCATTTACAGAGGTCTAAATGCAGTCATGTACAAAGGCAAATATATTTATAAATGATGATGGGGAAATTATTTGATGTGCATATACTTATAGGGTTAGTATCAAGACAGCAGTTGGGCATTAGATCTCCTCTCAAGTACTTCCTCAAGCAAGAAGACTTTGTTCTATTAAATTGGCATTCCCTGAAGTTCACCTTCCCCACATGATCACTGAAGATAAATGTGTGCATAAGCAAATGTGTTAAAGAAAGCTGATGGTGCCTGGATATCAAAAGATACAGCATCTGGGGTCTTAGAGGTTTGCAAGTAAACAAGCAGCCATCTAGCTCAGAAGCAACAAAGCTCAAGTGGAAGAAGCATATGAGCCTGTGTGACCATGAGGTGTTGAAGGGATCAGGTATTGGGAATCAAAAAACTAAAAATTATGTCATTATAAACGAGGGGGAGTACTCTGGGCATGATATCAGGAGGAACCCATCTTTCCAGAAGGACCTCATGCTTGATAAAATACAAGACCAATGAAAAAGAGATACCATTGGGGAGATGGTTTAAAACTGTAACAGCACTAAAAGGCTGCTTTTTTATCTATTTTCTGTTTAGAGTACTGTAGACCAAGGCCAATACAAATGTCAAAATCTTACCACCAATGCAGAGTTTCTTATGTGAATTGACACAGATGAGAGTTAAGGCAATGAGGACACTTTACATGAGAAGTCTTTGATGCGGCTCTAGGAAAATGAGTCTGTAAGCGCAACTATGAGATGTTTATTGTTAGGCTATTAACTAACACATACACATAGGAGAAAAACAGAAAATTGCTGAAAAAAAGTGATATTTTTCCTACCACAGATATAATGGAAAATAGGGCTAGATATAAAACTTTTTTTTAATTGGCAATGGTGTGAAGATTACTAAATGCTAAATGCATTTTACAAGTTGAAGAATGCTGTTTGGAGAAAATCCAGTGAACTATACAGATTGTAGAAAGAATGTCCTTTTTTCAGGGAAACTGTGGGCCTTAGGAATGCCCAGAAACTAACAAGAGCCTCAAAGTTGGGGCATGGAGCAAATCAGGAGAAAGTAAGGAAGAAAATGAGAAAGAGAAGGTGCTGTGCTTAACAAAATGCCAGAGTGACTGTTTGACTTTCTCACAATCAAAGTGCCATCAGCATAGGCTGCATTGTGCAAAATCAATAAAGAGGAATGGCCAGACTTCCACAAATTCTTACTAGTAAGTGAAAATCCCGTTACTTCATGTGAGATCACTGGAGAAAAATCAGCTCCCTTTGTACAAGAGACTGCTGATGAAATTAATTAACTAGTTAATTAATTAAAATAAATACATGGTTGATATAAAACAACAAGTTTTCTTAGAAGAAAATACTGAATAATTTCCACGAGAGTATTGATTGCATTACCAAGCATCTGAGAAAACATCTTTTCCCTCTTTCTGTCTCACTGTTAAAATACTGGTCGTAGGTGTTCTGTGAAGGAGCCCTGGGTAATGTGGTCACAACTTGGACTGTGACCCCCAAGACTGGCAGTTTGTGAACCACCAGCTGTTCTGTGGGGGCGAGATGGGTCCTTTGAGTCCTATAAAGAGCTACGGTCTCAGAACATCACAGGGACCTTCCTTCCCGGCATGTAGGGTGCTATGAGTTAGCATTGACTCAATGGCAATGAGTTGGAGTTGTATGCAGTCTCTGTGTGTAATGGGTAGAAGACAACATATATATACATACACATACATACACATATATATTTACATACATGCACAAAGATTTCATAAATGTGTATGTGTAGCTTAAAAAGTTTGTACAAAAACTGAATTTAGTGAACATGAATTTTTCCTACAGGTTTTTGAAAGGTCCTTTTATAAAAATGAAGATATTATATATATATATATATATACATACAAATAAAAGATGTAGAGTTTTGAATGCTCATGAAAAATTTCATTATATCTAATTCAGTTTTTCATATTAATATATGTAAATATATGTATATAATTGCTATCTGATGGTGCAGTGGCTAGTTGTTTGGAATCAAATGTGGGAGGTTTAGGCTGAGCCCCGGTGGCGTAATGGTTGTGGGCGGGACTGCGGCCCACTGGGATGGAGGTTCAATTCCAGCAGCAGCTCCATAGGAGCAAAGGAGGGGTCTCCTAATCCCACCACCAGAGGGCAGTGATGCCCCCAAAAGAAATGAACAAACAAACAAAAAATCAAATGTGGGAGGTTTAAAACTATCAGCCCTTCATGGAGAAAGAGGTGGCAGTTGGTTTCTGCCTACGTGATAACCTTGGAGACCTGTGGGAGACCATTCTAGATCAGTGTGGAAGCAACAATTGGCTTCTCTTTTTGCTTTTGTGAAAACTGATCCTTCGTTTGTTGCCACAGAGTTATAGCTGCTTGAGACGTCACCTCTCACCCCTGTATTCTTCCTGAATGCAATGCTTAGAAGTAGCTGTTTGGCTCTTCAGTGCCACCTGCCAGGTTGGTTTGACCTAGACCTTGTTTCCCAGCAGTGCCAACAGTTTGGTTGTTTGAACTTTTGCTTCAGAAATCTTTACATGTTTCCCAAGTCCTTTTCCCTTTCCAAACAATAGTATATTAAAGAAGTGTCTTCATCTTTGATGGTATGTCAAACTGGAATATTGTAAAGCACTCTCTTTGAAAAATATTGAAAATTTAAAAACCATTATAATAAGATATAAACTTTAGGGTGTAGTGTATCACTAAAGACTTACTCTCACACAAGTCAAAGCTATTTCTCAAGTAGATTTTTTTAAATGGGCACTTTTTATTTTCAAAGTGGAAAATCAGAGAAAACCTTTAAATAAGTAAAAACAGCATGATATCAGATTCACTTAATCTTTACTGCTCGAGAAAGCAATAGTGGCCACTATTTCTGAGAAGGTGCCATCTATAATTTAACCATTCACTCATGTCCCATTTAACTCTTAAATATTTTTGCTAGCTGCCTGTCTGCTTGGTGAGGTCCAGTATCAACCCAGTCCCCCAAGTGCAAATTGAATTGATCCATTCCTTATAGTACTGCTAATACATCTGTATCATCATCTTCTGCCTTGAAATTCCCTGTCTCTGTCTCTAGCTATGTGGAGCTCACAATGGAAAAGAACCTGACTTTTTAAACTTGTCAAATGTGCAGATACCAGATGGAATTTGGAAAAATTCATATAATTTCCCAACTTGGGCCACTAATTTAGAGCTCAAGCCTAAAGCTTGGGATTCTATATGATATCTTTTTTTCTGGCGTTGTTACTCACAACTTATTTGGGTTGAAGACTTCACTACAATGACTCAGAGAGTGCATACAGAATATGCTTTACCTATGAATACAAATTTAATATGTGCCAAAGAGTACAGAATGATACCGAGAAGGAGATCTGGCAAAGTTCCCAACAATGAACTTGCAGTTACCAAGGATCCTGGAGGTGGAGTGGTTACACATTGCACTGCCATCCCCAGGTCAGCAGTTCTAATGTACCAGAAGCTCTGAGGGAATAAAACAACAACTGGGCTTCTACTCACAAAAGCAACCACAGTCTCAAAGCCCACAGGGGTCACTATGAAGCAGCAGTGTCTCAAGGACAGAGAGATTTGATTCAGTATGTGGCACTCGGGACACCAGAGGCTCTTGTCAACCAGGAAGCTTTCTGATTTTCATCCTCAGGGCTTTTATTAGACAATTCTGTGATAGACTAAAACAAGTTTCTGATGCTATTGGATATTGATTTCCCAGATGAGTCTTTTCTGAGATGGCAAGGGCTCACATTCCAGTAAAATATCTCATGGGTCTTGAATGGTCCAGACCAAGGAACCCAAATTATGTCAAGTGTTATCTTGTGGATTCAAGGACAAACTTTCTTTCTTTGTAATAACAGCTGGCCATTTATCTTGCACTTCGTACACCTGGGGAGGACTAAATATTTGGAGGTTCTAGATTCCAGTCTTGAAAGTCCAGATTGGAAGAAGAGCGTATAATCAATTATTAGATTATAAGATTATCTAAAGCAAATATAAATGTGCTAGTTATTATTTCATTGTCCTGCACTATAAGTAGAACTTGTGTGATGGAACATCCATCAGAAATCCATTATGAACAACAAAGAAGAGGAAAGTTTAAAAGGAAAAGATTTTTAAAAAGTCAATCCATGGAGAAAAAAAAGAATCTCCATATCCTCTTTCCTTTAGGTATAAATATTAGTCTGAGTGGTTGAAAAATGAGGAAAAATTAAACTGAAGTGGATTTTGAGTTTATACTACCATACAAGGTCATTTCAAGCATAAGGGGAGAAAAGTGAAATAATTTGAAACCTATCTTGTTCCATTTTCAAAACACGCTATCTGAAGTAATCTCTGAGTTATAACTATAGATATAAAATTAGAGGGTTTGTGAGCATAGAATCTATAAAACATGAAAAGTTTCTACTAGGAAACTTGAAAAATGTACAATTTTACCACCTCTAACCTTGGCACAGCATGGTTATAATTTATACAACTTGCAGTTGCTTAGAAAACTTCACTAACTTAAGAGGTACACAATATTCCTGAGAAAAATAAAGATATGCTATAAACTCTCATTTATCACAGAGAAAAAAATATGAATGTATTCTCAGCATCCAAAGTTATAAAGCATATATGTGAATTACTATAAACATAATCACAGAACACAATTCCTTAGTATTATGATATTACATATTTAGCATAAATAAAGATACAAGAGAATTGTAGCATCATCATTTTCAAGTTTATTATTATTTCTTAAACTCAAAATTCATTACCATCAAATCCATTCCAACCATAATGAATCTGTAAGACAGAGTAAAGTTTCCCTGGAGGTTTCTGAAGCCATAAATTATTACAGGAGGAAAAAGTCCCTTAATCCCCTGACCTATTGGTTAGCCATTCTTTCACCAGGTCTCATTTTTTTTCAGGTCTCCTTATTTTTTATGGTCTGTAAATACTAAGCTAATAAATAGTTTACATGCACATATATCAATTAAAATCCATGTATATAAACATATGAATGGTCTTGTACTTCATATTTAACAGATAAATGAATTAAGAAAATTTAAATAAATTATTTGAAATAACTCTATAATTAATTCAATTTTACAGATGACAAAATTAAAGTCATTGGTAATCAGTACCTTGCTGTGTCAGTCTGGGTAGACCAGAAAAACAAATTCATAAACATTTACATATATAAGAAAGAGTTTTATATACAAGAGCAATTGTACATCAAGAAAGCATCCCAGCCCAGTCCAGTTCAAGTCATACGCCTGATATTAGCCCATATGTCTGACACCAATTCATAAGACCTCTTAAGACACGTGAAGCACATGCAATGCCACCAGGACAATCACAGGCCAGTGCATGCAGTCTTGTGTATCCAGTCATAGTAGAAGCATCTTAGCACTGGTAGGGGTCTCCCTGAGGCTCTTTCAGTTTCCATGGTTCAGAGTGCATCAGCATGCTGCCATATGTCTCATTGGCTGCAAAGTTTTGCAGGGAGTGAGTCGACAGATAGTTCTTCCTTCTTTCAAGAAGGAATAACCACATTTCCCAGAATTCTCAGAAGGCCATGACCACACAGAGGTCTCATTGGCTTTTTTCCAGATTGACAGGTTAGACTCCACCCTTACTTTCTTAGTCCTCTAATTGACATCAGATTAGGTGACTGCCATACTTGCCCAAGGGGCTATAGTTATGAAATGATAAAGCTAGGATGTAAATCCACATCCATCTAATTATAAAGTGTTTGACTGTATCATTAGGTTACATATGCTGTACAGCTCAATGGAAAAAGTAGTTCTGTTGACACAGTGGTTACGGCCACAGCTTTAATGAAAAGCACAGGTGGTTTGATTGCACCAGTCATCTGATGCGTGCGAGAGATGCTGCCGTCCTCTTCTATGGTGACAGCACTGACAGGCCAAGGGTGGAGCTTCACGTCATTACTTAAGGGCCACTGTGACTTGCAATTGATTCCGTGTTGTTGAGACCATTTGGGAAAAATAGGGCTTGTATCCTAGTAAATTAAATCATGGGCCTATCAAGATTCCGATAATTTGAATACTCAACTGAATGTCTTGCATAAATTACTTAATAGCTTAGCTTCACTTTGAGCACCTTTAAAATAGAGGAACTAAGACTGACAACCATTTATGGCTGCTGACATAAATTCTAAGTTTTGATTCCTATTAATAACTTAAGAATTAGTGCAGACCATTCCCAAGGTTCTGATCTTTGAGCTGAGTTTAGGATTTGCTGATGCCTGTGCTGTTTACAGACTGCTTTGAGGTAGTGAGCCAGCTAACCAAGAAGGGATTGATATTATAGAAGTAAAATAAATAAATAAAATCTATTTATATCCCAACAAGAAATGCAAGAAAATACAAAGAGGGATTCATATTTTTAAAAAAATTTTGAGCATTCCCATGGCAAGATTTTTATTTAATCAACAAGAATAATGGATTAAAGGTCAAAATGACATTTTTCCCCTTATCTGCCATAATTGGTACATCCTCGGATACACTACTGAGAAGTGAATGTCTATTCTGTAGCAGACCAATTGATGGGGATAGCATGTGTAACAACCCCCCCTTGTTCTAGAGTCTAAAGCATAGAGATTTCGAGGAAGATGTCTGACAGCAGCATCCGGCAATTTGAGTTTCATGGTGAATGTGGAGGAACCCTGGTCTTAACCCTGGTGATTAAGTGCTGGACTATTCAAAGATCGGTAGTTCAAAGTCAGTATTTGCTCCACTGAAGAAAGATAAGGCAATCCAGTGCCACGAACTTTGGCAGCCTTGGACCCCTGTGCAGTAGTTCTCCTGTGTGCTACGCGATGATGATCAGCCACAGGGAGCTCATTAGCAATCAGATTGGTTTCAGTTTTATGATTAGGGCATATTTATGCCCTTGACTTTGGATGAATAGAAAGCACTAAAGCTTCTAGGAATCTAATATGCCTAACGATTATCTGGAAGTTTTGTCTATGTGAGATATCTGTTGAATGGGCCAAACAGAAGTTTCACTCCAACCTGAAGGTCCACGTCAAATGATGAGATTGGATCCTGAGTTATGGGCACGCTTAGATGTTGATCAAGGGAGACGTGCTATGTGCCTCCCATGGCCTTCATGTTACTAGAAGAAAAAGAAAGACACATCTTTCTGAATGGACAAGACATTAGAAATCAACTCTCTGTTATTGACAGAGCAATGAGATGGCTCAGAGAGGAAAGTGAGGAGGACCATGAGTCCGGTACCTTTCTTATCCATGATGCCTTAAAACTGAGAGTATGTCTCAGAAAAGAGGGCAATGAACATATTTTATTAAGTATACTTGATAATTAAAAATATACTATGCTTATTAAGCTCAAGGAATAAGTTCAATTCAGTTACAAAAAAATAAAGCAATTTGAATTTCTTTCTTGTTTTATGCTTTAAATTTTATTATTTTATTTTAAACTTAATTTACTCCCAAGTCATATGATTTGATTCTTCAGTTTCTTCTTGGATATCTTTTTCTTCCATGCAATTTCCTCTTCTGACTTAGAAACAATCTGTTCCTTTTCAGTAAGGATCATCTTAATTTGGCAGGGGAAGCTCAAGAACAGGTTGATCCAACTATGAGTTCTGTAAGCTTGGTGGAGCATCTAGGCAATGTTGTCCACCTGGATGTGCTTGATGACCAGAGAATCCACATCAAAACTCGAAGTTCTGCATTGCTCTCTTCATTTTTAAAAAATCACTTTATTGGGGACTCATGCAATTCTTCTCACAATCCATATACACATTCATCGTCTCAAACATCTTTGTAAATATGTTCCCATCACCTGTTCAAAGCATTTTCTTTCTACTTGAGTCCTTGGTATCAGCTCCTCATTTCCCCTCCTTCCCCTTCCCTCCCTCATGAACCTTTGATAACTTACAAATTGTTATTATTTTTTCAGGTAGTGCGCTATCTGAGGTTTCTGCACACTTCCTTGTATGTGGTCCATCCCCCTGGGAGGAAAGTATAGATAGATCATTATGGTTGATTCCCCCTTTCTCCCCACCTCATTCCCTTACCCACCTGGTATGGCTACTCACAATATTGGTCCTGAGGGGTTTATCTGTCCTGGATTCACTATGCTTCTGTCTCTTATCTGTACCCATGTACATGCTCTGGTATCGTCAGATTTGTAAGGTAGAATTAGGGTCATAATAGTGGGGGGCGGGGTCGGAGTATTGAAGAACCAGAAGAAAGTTGCATGTTTCATTGATGCTATACTGCAGCCTGACTGGCTCATTTTCTCCCCATAGCCCTTCTGTAATGGGCTGTCCAATTGCTTACAGATTGGCTTTTGGCCTCCATTCCTCACCTTCTCCCCCCACCATTCACATTATGATTTTTTTTCTCTGGGTCTTTGATGTTTATTACCTGATCTCATCGACACACCTTATGCTCACACAGGCTGGTGTGCTTCTTTCATGTGGTCTTTGTTGTTTCTCAGCTTGATTATCTTCAAGCCTTTCAGACCCCAGACACTATATCTTTGTTTTGTTTAGTTTTGTTTTGGGGCATCACTGTCCTCTGGTGGTTGTTTTTTTTTTTTTTTTTTTTTTGGGGGGGGGGCATCACTGCACTCTGGTGGGGGTGGGAGGCCCGCTTTGCTCCTGGAGAGCTGCTGCTGGTTTTGAACCGTCAACCCAGTGGGCTGCAGTCCCACACACAACCACGATGCCACTGGGTCTCAGCCCACACTATATCTTTAGATAGGAGGACCTGATCAGATTCCTGTAAGCTGAAATGTTATGCCCTATGAAGAGGCAGTCTTTCAAGTAAGTTTGAACTTCCCTGCTCCTCTTTCTTCTTACAGATTTAGACCTTAAAGAAATATTGCTCTCATTCCCTACTGAGGTTTTATATTTTTTAGAAGAGGTTTGGTGATGGAAAATGTCTGACAAACTCCTTCCTAATATGACCAAATAAGGAAATCTACGTTGGCTCTATGGAACTAGTCACATAGACTTTGGGGTATAAAAATGCCTGGTCAAGGGATTTTGGGTGTCTTTCTCTCACAAGGTTCATGAGATTTACAAGTGACCAAACTATCCTACCCAGCCAGGAGATAGCAGTCTACAGAAGTTATCATACATCCCTATTATACATCCTATTATACATCCACAAGGATCATCCTTGTGTTCCCATAGACAAAGTAGCCACTCTTTGAAACAGACAACATTTTTGAGTCAATGGGCACTAAATGGGAAGTAGAACTACTACTCTGGTCTGCAGTCTGCTTATTTCATAGGTAATAAAAACTTTCCATCTAGGATGTTTTTATGTGTTTAAGTTCTGATCAGATGAACATGATATTTGTCGAGAGATCAATAAGAGAGGTTGATGTCTTCCATAATGGCCTTTTATCTTATTAGAATCCTAGCACCATAGGAACACAACCTGTAAGCTTAGTAAATCTTAGTTTCTATCCTGAAATTTCTCCTGCACACTACTACAGCTTAGTTGATGAGATTGGTTACAAAATCTGGAAACATACTCTAATCTTATCATTTCATATCCAAAGTTGTTCAGACAAATATTTTTAACTAATGGGGCTTTCCAAATATGCCCCTCCCCCAGAGTTCTTGACTCCATGACTTTGGATTTAGACCTGATATCTTCAAGAGGATGTCATCCAAACAAACAGGATCAAGTCATTAACTATTAGACATAATTCTAAGTATGACAATGGAAAACATCCCTTCATACAGTATTCTCTTGGTGGCAAAGGGATTAGTTTTATATTAATATACTTAATATATTAAGTTATTATTATTATTAATATTAATATACTTAATATATTAAGTTTTTTCAATCATTACACTTTATTGCGATACAACATTTGCACCTATCTCAAGAAACAGGAGATTGATCCTCTATGAAGTACAGATAAAATTTACAACAAAGTCATCAAATGCAGGGCAAAAGTTATTTACTCTGGAGAATAAGCAAATAGTGACTGCAACTATGACCTTGACCACATTTTTGTGATCAAGTGCTGGGGAAAGCTGTTTTTCAATTCATTCTATCTTTTAAAGTTTTGTTTACTTGATCCAATTGCAGAATTATCTGGAGCTCAGACTCCTAGTCTCTTTAATAGTGCATGTCTATTGAACTAGACTGCATGTCAGTGGGAGCATAAATATACACTTTATTCATGCTGATTCTTTATATGAACTTAATCTGATAACATTGGGCTGCCAGCAACATGACCAGCAGTTCAAAACTACAATGGATGGCTTTAACGAACAGAAATGAGTCCTCTTGCAACGTATGAAACTTTACGTTCCAATTCAGAACATGGCCTCCAGAGGAAACCTGTCTTATTTGTCTCTAGGGGAATCTCTTGTCATCAATATTTCACTAGGGCTGTGGATTTTTCCTACCACTTGTCTGTAATTTGGTTATATTGTGGTAGTTTGTGTATTTCTGTTACTGGAAGATGTGTCACTGATATTTCAAATACCATCAGGGTTATTCAAAGTAAACAGGTTTCACCAGAGCTTACAGAATAAGAACAAACTCCTAAGGAGAAGAGATTGTTCACTTTGAAAGAATTAGACACTGAGAATGTTATGAAGAAGCAGAATATGAAGATATGATAAAATATTATAATAAAATGTGCAAAGACATTGGGTTGGAAGACGAGGTTCAATTTATTTCAAGGTGAAAGGACTGAAAAACACTTCAAGCCTCAAGATACAACACTGAAGCATTTTGGGAATGTGACATTGAACAATACAAGAAACATCAAATTAAGTTGGAAAGAAGACATAGAGTTGCTATATCACAAAGAAAATTTCAACATTGATTCACTCGAAGAAATCACAGATGATGATATGCCTCCTTATCAATGATAAAGAAGGAGGAAGTCCAAGCAGCACTGAAAGCTTTCGGCAGAATCAAGGTTCCAGGAATTGATGGAACACCAATTGAAATGCAAAGCACAAGTCAAAGAAGTACTAGAAGCACTCACTCATTTGTGTCAAGAAATATGGAAAACATCTCTATCTTTAAAACATATTGAAATGGACCCATATTTGTACCCAGTACAAAGAAAAGTGATCCACTAGAATGTGCAGATACTAGATCACTGTCATTAATATCACACAGGTAAAATTTTGCAGATCAGCAACCAATGGTTGTAGTAGTACATCTACAAGGAGCTTCCAGAAATTTAGGAGAGGACATGGAACAAGCGATACCATTGCTGATGGCAGATGAATTTTGGATGAAAGCAGAGAATACCAGAAAAATATCTACTTATTTTTCATTGACTGTGCAACGCATTTAACTGTATGGAACATAACAAAGTATGAATAGCCTTAAGAAAAACTGGAAATCCAGAACATTTAGTGGTACTCACAAAGAACTTGTTTTTGGATCATGAGGCAGCCATGCAAACAGAACAAGGAAATGCTTCATGGTTTAAACCAAGTATGTGTGTGCCATGGTGGTGTCTTCTCACTATGTTTATTCAGTTGCTATGGTGATAAAATAACCAGAGAAATTAGACATATGAAGAATGATTCTGCATCATGATTGGAGGAAGGCTTATTAACAATGTGTGGTATGCAGATGACACAACCTTGCTTGGTGAAAGTGAGGACGACTTGAAGCACTTGCTGATAGAGATCAAGGATACTCAAAATTGGATGAATTGCTCCATGAAAAATGAAGAAATATTTTGTTTTGCTTAGATCAACAATCAAAACTCATGAATGAGGCCTATTTAAAATGTTGAGAATCAAGGATGTTATTTGAAGACTAAATTATGCTTGACTCAAGTCATAGTATCTTCAATTGTCTTATAGGTATGTGAAAGTTGGACAGTGAATAAAGAAGACCAAAGAAGAATGGATGCATTGAAATTATGATGCTGTCATAGAATATGGACAGCACTATAGACTGTTAAAAGAACAAATAAATCTGTCTCAAAGTGGTGCAGCCAGAATGTTCATTAGAAACAAGAATGGTGTGACAATGCTTTAGAAATGTTATCAGGAGAGACCATTCCCTGAAGACCTCATGGATGATAAAGTAGAGTTGCCGTGAAAAAGAAGGTCCTCAGCAGGATGGATTGACACAGCTGCTGAAACAGCATGCTCAAAGAGAATAAAAATTTTGTAAGGCTAGCAGAGGACTGAGTAATTTTCCCCCCTTCTTTATTCACAGGCATTCTATGAGTACGAACAGACTCAGTGGCCCCTTAGAACAGTAAGGAGTTCTCCAGGCAGAGACCGCTGGTCCCAATGGTGTCCTCTGACTTTCTCTCAGTGGTAGTAAGTTCTGCTCTTCTCTGCTCATTTGGCTAAGATCTTTTATATTTAAGGGAAATCCACTCAAGATACAACTCAAGCTGTAAATTTCATCCTCATTCATTAACATGATAAATTCATTAACATTACAAGTCATCAGATAATCACATCATATCACAAGATTAGGGATAATTACATAATACTGAGAATCATGGTACAGCTAAGTGAGGTGAGGAGGAAAGCACAAATTCAATGCATAACTCATTTTCATTTTTTAATATTTCATACATCTTTTAATATGGAACATATCTGCAATACAAAATTCATGAGAGTATTTAAGATTTCACAAGCTCTTATGCATTTTCAGAAATAAGATGTTATCTAATTTTAAAATAATTTATAAAATATTATTGCTATCTCCAAAGGATTGATTATTGGAAACTTGAATTATAAGGGGGAAACAGGCATCACAAAATCATGAAACAGGCCACAGTGTATGAAATTTCAGATGTGACTCCAGCTCTATTTTGGGTAAGAGTACAATAGAGGTATGGCACTATTACTATTTTAGCAGCATAGAAATTGGCAAGTAAGTGTGAAATGATTAAGGGTAATTTTTATTTGAAGAAAAATAAGGCATCTTTCACAAATATGACATATTCATATAGGAATTAATTGAATTACATTTTGATTATCTTCAATGTAAAAGTTTTCCCTGTACTTGATTAATAAATCTGTTCCTTAAAATTTAAAATTTAAATTAATGATCATCTTTGACCTTTTCCTTATAAAATATCATCTTGATTATTAATTAGTCTTCATATCTTCCACTTCAGTATCAATTTTTACTCACTTCTCAGTATCAATTTTTACTCACTCTGTCCTTAGCAAAATGTGGTATATAATGATGTTTATTTTCACTTAGTCCCATTTCATTCTCTAATCTGTTTCATGTGATATTACTTACAGAGCAATATAACTGAATAATTAACATATTTGTAAATTAAATTATTTCCTCTAATTTTTATTATTTGAACAGATTTGCCTTAATTTTTAGGTTGTCAGTGATTTTCATTTGCAAATAATCAGGTAATTGAAATATAATAGAAGAAAACAGTCATATAACTTTATATTGATTGTTAATAGATAATACATACCCTGATCATAACTGGAATACTTATCAATAATTCCAATAACAAGTAAGAGGAATAAATGTTTTATTCTGGGAAAAATTGAGACTATCAGGAAAATTATATGTTTCATCGTTCTAGTGAAATCACCTCCCTAACACAAGCATGAGGTGAACAGCTACAGAGGGGTAAGCACGAGTCCTTTCTTTATGTGGTAGCTTATGTGATCTATAGAGCAGTAGCAAGTGATACTGGAAATATAACGTGGGTAAGATGATAGCATAATTTCCAGAGCAATTGAAATATTATACTGTGAACCAAAGCTACCCTTTCATGAGTACATTTTATGATCAGCTCTTGTGATAGCATAGTAAGTTTTCAAACACCAAAGTTCTTCTGCCTATTAATCCAGACCTTTGCAACTTGGAAAGGTTTGGGAACAAAATCTTGAATGATGCATCTTCTTTCCAAGATAAGATTAAGAATAATTTAGAGGAAAACATATTTAAAACATTCATCAATGTAAATCAGCTAAGCATTATATTTAATATTTCAGACATTAAAAAGAGTTTTGACAGCTGTAAACATAGACATTCATAGTAAAATACTTATTTGTGTTATGAATTAAGTTAAAATTCAAGATTTATCCTTGGGTTTCCAAAAGTCCAATTACCTAATTAATACATTTTGGGACCTAATTCTAAATGCTTCCCTCCTTTTTGGCTTTATGTCTTAGAGCATTAGAGCACACTTATTAAACTACTCATTCAGACTAACTGGATGTAGATCAATTTGCATTGCTTAAGAGGCTCTCCTGTATTTTAAAATAGTTTATTACCAAGAAGAGTGGCATTAACCAGGCTATTGAAGTTGGTAAAATAGATGAAATTGCTAAAAATAAAAATTATTCATACTAGATGAATGGCTTACATGAAAATATACCTTTGAAAGGTTTTTAAACTTAACTAAAAGAAATAAATCAATAATTTAACTGAAACATTTTATTTACACATTGTGTAAATTTTATAGCCTATATTCACATTATTAATATTTCCAAATAAATTTGATTCATATAAAATGGGAGTTTTTATGCATACCAACCAACCAGCATCAGTTTTGCTCTGTACAAGTGAATTCAACCTCCTCATGCTTGTAAGACTCCCTCAATCCCTGAATTTCATGTTTTCAAACAATTCTTTTTAAAAGCCAACAGTCTTCGGTACTTGGAGAGATTATGTCTGAGCAGCAAAACTCACCTTCATTGTAGTCAGTTTTTTGATTTGTACTCTTTATTGTAGATCCTGTTCTTGATCCTGTTAAAGATTCTGGCTTTCCTAAACTTCAGAAGACACATTGGCAAACTAAAGTGCATCTCGTGCTGCTTATGCTCAAATTCTTTTTGTGTCTTCAAGATATTCTCAGAAAAGTCTGTCTCAAAAGCAAGTTGATCTCTGTTTTCCTTTTGTTCAAATTTTTCCCCAAGAGATTAAAATGTTTGATTCATCAAAACTAGACCTCTCAGGAAGAAATTAGATAGTCTCATCATTTATTAATAACCACATTGAAAGGTGAGACTGCTCGTGTTCCTTTCTCCAGTTATATACCCTTGTAAATATAATTATCTGGTTAAAATTCCAGCCTGGTGAATTGTTAGGTACTTGACCTTTGACAAGTCTTTAAAATTGTCTAAAGCTTCATTTCTCTGCATGTGACACAAGGATAATAATACTTACTTCCCAAGTGAATTGAGAAGTGCAAGTGTGATAACCCAAAAGAAAACACCAAAACTATGACCTAGGAATAGTTGTATATAAAGTTACCATGATGACTGGTGGGTTAGACAACAGGCTGATAATCACCAGGCTGAAGCGTCAAACCCACTCATAGCTGCACAGAAGAATAATGAGACTACTTTATATGTTTAAGGATAATATTCATAGTCTCAAAAACCCTATATATAATCACTGTAAGTCATAATTGCTTCAATGGCAACGAGTTTCATAACTACCACAACATGGTAAAAATAACTGAAATAACATAGCAAAGAGTCTCTAGCAACACGTACCTCTAAAACCTAATATTGCTTTGTTTTTTTTTCTCATTTTTAAATCTAGGCAATATCAAGGATTAGTAACAAGAGGGTTGTGGTTCAAGCCTCCCCGGAACTCCTGCAGAAGAAAGAGACCTGGCCTGATGATCTCCTTCCATAATGATTACAGCAAAATAAAAACGATCAGAACACAATGGATCAGTTCCACTCTGTAACACAGCATGTCTTGTAAGTCACAAGTCAGAACCATAAAAAGATCAACAAGAATGATGCATAGAAATACAAAAACCGGGCTGAGCCCCGGTGGCATGGTGGTTGTGCGCGGGACTGCGGCCCACTGGGATGGAGGTTCAATTCCAGCTCCACGGAGCAAGGGCTGGACCTCTTGCTCCCACCACCTGAGGGCAGTGATGCTCCCCCCTCCAAAAAAAAAAAAAAAAGCAAAACAAAAAGAAATACAAAAACTTCCATTGGAAGAATAATGTTTCAGAAGAAGAATATTTTTACACAATACAATTCTATTATCTAAACTACAAAATGTAAAACAGATGGTGATCTGATCAGAATTCTTAACAGTTTTGTTGCTTGGCAAAGAAAGATCATCAATTCTTAAAAAGAACTGAAATTGAAGGATACATTGTCTTCCTTATTTTGACTTTGCATTCTTAGTGCTAACTTTTTTATGTCAGATTAGAAAATTATGAAAACAGCCTAATTTAAGCCTAATCAAATTCTGCTTAGTTACATTAAACTACATAATTGACATATGTTTTTACCAAGAAAGCATAAACTTTCAAAAATATATGCTTAGGCACACTACAATGAATGGCATGTTGGGACCATGACTGACTGCTTCAGGTTTCCTCTGGCCAATAGGCAGCTATCAGAGAGCCTACAAACTCCATCGTTCTTTGTCTATTCTGACACCAATGGACTTTCTCCCCCATAGCACTCTACTTCTATACTTTCTTCAATAATGTGTTATAATGGCCACACAGAACTCATAGACAACACTCAGAATTAAGAATTTATTAGAGTAATTGACAGGTTTCCACAAGCCAAGATCTGGAACATAAGGATACCTTCATAGGTGGACAGTAACAGCTGTTCTCAGGAAGCAGTCCAGTCTCCCTCTGTCCTCTGTCTCTCAGCCTCATGGTCCTTTGGCCTCTGCTTTCTTTTACCAGGAAGCTTATCTGTCCCAATTATAGTCCTGTCGTCTAGACACTGTTCCTCTTTTTCTGTCCAATAGTCTGTGTGGCAGTTTCTGGTACCTCTGCACCAATACAGGGATCTATTGCATCCCATTCCAATGATACTGAGATTTATCTCTGTCTGAGATGGCTCCTATACACAGAGGAATGACTTTAGTAGAGGTTTGGATTTGGGTCAACAATATATCCAAAGACAATGAAGAATACTGTTTTAAGTAACACTGTAGTCATACTCCCTAAGAAACAAAGGGATGACTTGTTGACTATGGTCATATTCACCCCACCTTAATTTCATGCATTAGTATAGCAGAGAACTCCCTCCCAAATGGGTTTGTAGTCACAAGCCTAGAATCCAGAAGTATATTACATCACATAATGAATTGAAGAGCGATATTAAGTACATTCTAGGCCTCTCCTTAGCTCTTCCAGCCACTAACCCATTCATACTTGAGAAAATTTCCCCCCTTTTATTTCATTCATCCCTTCTGCAATACTAATTATCATAATAACCTGTGGGAACAGATCTGGTATGCAGGGAGGTGACTGAGATGAAGTCACCCACATAGACTCTGGTGATCAGGCTCAACGGCACAGATCTAACTTTTTAGTTTTTGCAAGGTTTATATATGCTTTCTTAACCAATAAGATAACTTCTTTCACATACTTCCTTGTTTCCAAATACATCCATATAAGGTCATAGGTTTACAGCATGAAAATGATAGGTCCACACTGTGGGCTAGGTAAATGAGGTATTTCCAGCTGAGTTATGTAAATGAGGTATAGCTGACTGAGCCAGCCCATCCAACTGTCTTGCAAGACTACTTTGTCCAATCACATTATAGGACCAACCATCCAATTGCATTGCAGGACACTATTGTTCAATTCTATTACGAGATTTTACCATCCAATTACATTACAAGATATTAGCTGTACTATGGGGAAACTAGAAGCATTCTGATAGGCTGTGTTTCAGAGGTCAAAGCAGAAGGTTGTCAAGTGAGCTGACCTGAGGTCTTATTTGCCTCAAGGCAGGAGTTGTTTTTTTTTCCCAGAAGTCATGAAGATGGGGGATATCTAACAGCTTTCACCTGACTAAAGACTGGGATATTCCAGGAGTTTTGGAAGTACGAGTTCCAGCTACTTAAAGATGAGGATACCCAGAGGCTTCAAGACTGCTCCAGGAGATGCAGCAGCATCCTGTGCATTCTATCTCTTTCCTCCAGATCCACAGGTCCTGACAGGAACACTCCCACAATAATTATGAAAAGTGTCAAAAGATGCACCTGGCTTATATCAACACCTCTTCCCACCTTCGCCTTGTCAGACCTATCAGGAAAAACAAGAACTATCAGTGGTGACCATTCTTTGGTCATTCTAAACATTTTAAAGATTCTTTGTTTAAAGTACTTTAAGACTGAATAAATGCAAACATACTCCAGGAATTGATCAAACAACCACTAAAATGTTTCAGAAATATATAGAAGCATTGCAATCACTCACTCCTCTAGGCCAGAAAATTTGGAGGAAATCTACTTGGCAAACTGACTGGAAGAAATGCATACTTGTGCCCATTCCAAAGTCAAATTACTCAACAGAATTTTCAAATTATAGAATAATATCATTGATATTATTGCGCACAAGTACAGTTTTGCTTAAAATCATCCAGCAGGAGTTGTGAAGTATATTTATCGGGAACTTGCAGAACTTCAGGTCAGATTCATAAGAGGATATGAATAGAGTAAGGAATTTCATTGCTAATGTCAGGTATATCTTGGCTCAAAGCTGAGGATACAAGAAGGATGTTTACTTTTGTTTCATTGACTATACAAAGGCATTGGACTGTGTGGACTATAATAAACTATAGATAACCTTGAGAAAAATGGGAATTCCAGAATACCATGATCAACTAGAATTTGTACATGACTATAGAAGTAGTTGTGCAAACAGAATAAAATAATATTGCATAGTTGAAAATCAGGAAAGGTGTACAACAAAGATGTATCCTCTCAGCATAATTGTTCATTCTGCATGAAAAGTAAATCATTATAGAAGTCAAATTATATGAAGAAAAATATAACAGTAGGATTGGAGGAATGCTTACTAACAAACCTGTAGGATGCAGATGACATCATTTTGCTTGCTGAAAGTGAGGACTTGAAGCACTTGCAATGAAGAGCAAGAACAGTACCCTTCAGTATGGATTGCAACTCAAAGAAAGGAAGACCAAAATCCTCACAACTGGACCAGTAGGTAACATCATGATAAATGGAGAAAAGGCTGAATTTGCCAAGGATTTTGTCCTACTTGGATTCATAATCAAGGCTCAAAGAAGCAATAACCAAGAGATCGAAAAATACATTGTATTGGATAAATCTGCTGCATAAGACCTCTTTAGAATCTTAAAGAGCAAGTCTTACTTTGAGGACTAAGGTGCACCTGACCTAAGCTATGGTATTCTACGTTGCACCATATACATGTGAAAGTTGGACTATGAATGAGGAAAGCCATTAAAGAATCAATGCATTTGAATTTTGATGCTGGAGAAAAATATGAAAAGTTCCATGGATTGCTAAAATAACAAACCCTTCTTTGAGTGAAGAAGCAAGGCTAGAGTGCTCCTTAGAGGCAAGGATGGCAAGCTGTCATCCAACATATGTTGGGCATATTGTCAGGAGAGACAGTCCCTGCAGACAGACATCATATTTGGGAAAGTGGAAGGGTGATAAAATAGAGGATGCCCCTCAGGGAGATGCATGGAAACAGTGACTGCATCAATGGACGCAGGCAGAGGAACCATTTGATCAGGACTGTGAATGTTTGGTTCTATAGTTCAAAGTATCTCTATGAGTTGGACTGACTATTGTACCTCGAACTTCACAACAACAAACATACAGTTGAAAGCTTCAAATCTAGGCACTTCATTTAGCTATGCACCACCTCCAGCCCCATTTTTATGCATCTAATTTCTAAACTGCTCATTCTGACAACTCAGTATTCTGAGGAAACAAGTTATTTGATCTGCATAATCTTCATTTATAATTACATTTCAAATAGGCAAGGTAAAGTCCATGGAAGCCCATAAAAATGAGCAATTTATGTTGACTCATAATATCATCATATTTCTCTTCATCCTGCTGAGTTTCGGTCATCTCAACCCTAGCCATAGCTGGGGAAAGGTGATGGGCCCTGATTATTTTCGCTTTTCCTCATGAGCACTATCTGGTGCTAGGACATACCCACAGGCTAAGTATGCAGCCCTTCTTTCTAATCTTAAATCTCAGTAACCTGGTCAGCATACACCGATAGAATATGCTCCAAATCAGCCCATCTCTTTCTTGCCCCTTTTCTCCCTCTTCCAGTATACATAGGGATCCAGGTATATGTATATATACCAATCTTCATTGGCACCTGTGTTGATTGGGCTGACTAAAGAAACAAATTCATTAACACTTATTCATGTGTAGAGAGAGAACTTTATATCCAGAAGCAATTATGAATCAATAGAAGATCCTAGCATGATCCAAATCAAGTGCCAAAATTTGACAGTAGCCCATATGTCTGACATTATCCCATGGACTCCTCTTCATTCTCACACAGCATTGATGCCGAATGCAGGAGGATCATAGGCCAGTAAATGGAAAGTCTGTTGATCTATTGGCAGTGGAGACAGCTCCAGGACATTGGTTGGAGGCTCCATGAGACTTGTCAACAGGAAGATGGAGGAGAAAAATAGAAGAAGAGGTGACCTGCCTTCAGGGAGACATAGAGAGAGGCCCCCAAGTAGACCTCTTCAGGTTGTGACCTGATTGACAGGCTAAATTCTACCCCTTCATTCTTTCATTAAGTTGACATGAAATTGTGCAACTACCATGGCTCCCTTTAATTTATATCTCAGAAGGGGTCTTCTCAGACATTTATAGACTTTTCCAACTTAAGTCAATATAAAGGCAAAATCTTTGCAAAAAATTCAACATGTTAAAGGCACTTTCTTTTTTTTCACTCTAGGTTTTCCCCTTCAGCCTTTGACAGTGGATCTAGTGTCTTTTCAAATGCAAATATACTGACCCTCTTTACTACTCCTTAGAACAAAGGGAGAACCTTCTGGCATTTCCAAGGCCACTTTTAGAAAATCTAATTGTGATTACTGAAGGTAGGCTTACATGCTCTTTATTCATACTTTAGAATATTCATTTCTATTGCAAATATGTCTATAACACTAGGAAGGATAAATCCCAGGAATACTAGAACAGAGAGCTAAACAAATAATTCTAAATGCAATTCTTTTAAGAGAGAAATTCACTCCTCTCTTCTCCCTCTTGATAATGTCTATTTGTGGACACATGGCCTAGGGCCTCTGGCAGGAGGCCGTGAGTGGTCACTGGCCTGCTGTTCATCATGCATTGCTTACCTGCCAGCTTTCCCCCAGGCCACTCTCAGAGCAGGTTTTCCCCTTTCAGTTACAGAAACTATTCCTTACTTCCATTATAAGTACCAGTAACCAAAGTGACCATGCTAGCAAGCAAATGTTTTACTTTTCATGCCTTTTTGGTTCTGCCTCTTACAACCCCCAGGTTGCTCCATTGCATGCAGTTCACTCTCCTTGCACCCTCTGTCATAAACCGCATGGGTGCCTGTATCTGACCTCCTCTGGTTTCCTGTTACCAAGAGACAGACAGGAGAGATGTCTCCATGTGCCCAGTTTCTTTACATACCCTGACAACAATAGTGTTTTCCAGGGCCCACTACTTCTCTGCTGGATTCAATGATGTCTTACGTTGGCCACACAGAACTCACAGAATATACTCACAATTAAGGGGAATTATTAAAGAAGTCAGCAAGTTACAAGTCAGGATCACTGGGCAATATGGTTACTATCATGGATCCACAATAACACTTCTCAGGTGGCAGACAAGGCTTTCTTTGGTCCTCAGCCTTTAAATTAAGAAGTACCTTGGTTTCTGCCTCTGGGAGCCAGGAAATGAGCCCATGTGTTTCTCTGTCTCACTGTCCCATAGTCTGTGATGAGAGGAGGAAAAGGGACCCCACGGGCTCAGTGCTCCTCATATGACTCTTTGTGCCATGGTCTCCAGCTCCTCAGGGATCAAATACATATTCTGATGATCTCTGGTTTTCTCTCTCAGCCTCAGAGGGCTCTTACACCAATAATTGACTTTGACAGAGATGTGGCTTTGGTCCCTTAAGGAAAGCACCATGAACTGCTGAATGGACAAATTAATCCATCTTGGAAGAGCAAGGAAAGTGAGACTTCATCTTACATTTTCAGGCATGTTGTCAGAAGAGGCCAGCCCCTAGAGAAGGATTTCATGGTAGGTAAAATAGAGGATGAGTGAAAAAGAGAAAGGGCCTCAAAAACATGGATTGACCCAGTTGTTGCTAATTGGTTCATATATCAGAATGATCGTGAAGATTTCAGAGGACAGACCCTGCAGGGCTTAACATCACTGTGGGTCAGAGTCCACTCTATGGTGCCTGAGAAGCACAACAGCAGTACCCTAAAAGAAACAATGGATTATTAAGTCACCCCGTCCAATAAATTAGATCTAAAGATATATCTTACACTAATCCTAACAAAGAACATCCTCCAAAGTGGAATTATAGCCACAGACATAGAGTGCAGATTCTAATAATCAATAAAGAATTTTGGCAGGAAGAACCATATTCATTGACTACATCGCACACAGACTGTACAGGTTGAGTGTTCATGTAGATTTAGGCAAGACACTCAAATATTTTGAAACAACAGGTTATACTTTACAAAGTATTTCTACTACCAGAATATGAGAATGGATATTATAAAATTTCTAAAATGTGATCATTACTGAAAATTCTGGATTTGTAAGGACTTCTTGAGGAAAAAAAGGTGAAATATATAAAGAATTCTCTTTATTCACTGTCTTATTAAACTTTATTCAAAATAGATAAGCTCATTTGTGCATATTCACATATATTGTGACTTTTCAAGGTAACATTTCACCAAGTCAATTTCCAGAATAATGAGTAGATGGCATTATATTACTATTCTTAACATAAGCTACTAACAGTACAAGTTAACAAAACAATTCTGTAATACGTTTCCTTTCTCAAACTGACAAGATGAGTAAGTATATCTATTCTCCTTGAATAAGTTACTCACTTGAATCTACCTGAATCTAAAATGCTGCAACTCAATTGTACAATTCTACTTCATGTGATTGACATATTCTCTGTATTGCATCCCAACTAATACGAATATGAATATTAAAAGAAATAAAATGATTGCAATTCTGATTTCCTTCAAATATTGACTTTATTAACTGAAACTAGTATGTATATATAAATACTTATGGGACAAGGAAAAGCCTAAAAATAAAATAAAATAAATTTCCATTTGTTTTATGGCATTATGAAATTTAATGTGTGTGTTTTTGGAGAGCAGGGCAGGGACTTGATGAGTCTATTATTATTTTATGATGGAAATACAATATAATTAGGAGAATTACATACTTTGTTTAGAAGTCCCTTAGGTAGAAATCCATCATAATGGTGATCCTGAGCTAAGTCCTGCTATTGTGTCTCACAGAGCATACTAGGGTAATAGCTAAACTTTCTCCTTCCCCTCCCTAAGGGCCAAGACCTGAATTCTCAGCCAGTCTTATTGATATTTAGGGTTCCCAGGCAATGGAAGTTTTGTAAAACATGATCATTGTTAAAATAAAACTTGGCTTTACAACTGTACCTATCATTCCAAGATTTGTGTCTGTCTGAAAGAACTATTTCAATCAGCCTGCATGCATACATATATTATATAATATTCTATGAAAACTATGGGAAAAAGAGATTAACATTTGAATGAAGGATTCTCTCCATGTCCTACTCATCCCTACCCTCTATCTCTCCTTTCCCACACAGTGAAAACAAAATGTAGACTCTTCCTAATCCACCTGTTTTCTATAATCTGACCATGGTGACTGGGCCAAGTGGTTTTCTGGGTGCCAACCCTAATAAAGGATAGAGGACATTGATGTAGCAAATCAACGAATGTCTGCCCAAGGGTGGACAGCATTCCTTGTAATAGACATTGAACCAGAACACATTCCGGAGACAGAAGCAAAGTGCCGGAGAACATGGTGACATCACATCCTGTCTCTTCAAGGCACACATCTGCTACGAAGGCCACACTAGAAAGATATGATGCTGAAACTCTACCCGTGGAACTGGCACCAACCTCAGTCACACTTAGGACCTCAGGACTTAAGCCTGAAAAGCCATGGTGTTTGATGAAGCAGAAGACAGTGAAACCAAGATTATTGTACTGAAGTATTTTTAAACTGTTTTATAGGCATTTAATACACATACCACACAATTCCTAACATATCTTTTAGAGATTAAAATGGGCCAATGGGCCACTATAACAATGTATTTCGTACCACACATGCAAGCTAAATTGCTTTATGCAAATAAGTACCCATATCCCTCTCAAAGTGATACGCGTGAACCTAGTCTATCTCATGTGAGCTGACAATCCCCATATGGCTTTGGGTCACTGTAAGGATACATTCTCCGCAGTCTTTTATTCATTCATAACTGTCCTGTGATCTATTTCATCAAGTGAAATTCAAGTTCTGCTTTCTTTATCCCCCATTTGCAAGTTTGATTTCTTAGACCCAAGTGGGTAGTGCAGGCATAAAAACCTATCTGTTAAACGTTTTAAACAGAACAAACAAAAATCCTGGATCACATCTCTGTAAATGTTACACCATCTGGTGAAGAAATATTCAGAAAGGCTATATGTGCTCAAAGTTGTACAATATTTTGCAGGTTTACCTGGACACGGTTGAGATTATACAAAGAAAATAAGATGTGAATCACATTTTTCAGCTCCCTGTTCCTCTGCCATTATAATCATAGAACTAAAGGACAACTCCCTCAGCAAGAATTTGAGTTAACACATGGATAGAATGCATTCACACAAATAGTTCACAAAGGCATACATATATTTTTTTTAATTTAAATTTTGAACAGGACTTCTTGAAAAAGCAGCTTTGATTTTCTTGGTTGGATCCTTTCCTGTATGCAATTTTACAATATAACCATAGAAACCAGGGATCAGATATTCTTTATTTGCATTCCGGTCCTGGAATATAAATAAAAACTGCCACCATGTCTACATGTTTTTTAATTAGACCCACTAAAATTGAGTGAAACTAGATCTCTCATCAAATTGATTAATGCTTTCAATTATTCTTAATTGCTTTCAGTTTCTTTAGTGAATAAGTCTCCTATTGTTTTCCCAACAAAATTCACATTTGAGAAGATATAATGTCTTTCCCTCCAATGCATATTTGTTTATGCTGCCATCTTATTTAGAGGAGGTAAATCAGTAAACTGCTATATTTCAGAGTTATGTTTTGAAAGTTCAGCAGGTCTATGATGCATATCATTTCCATGACCATTTTAAAACTCCTAAAGGAAAAAATGAAGAGTTACTATGGCTTACTGAGTCCTTCCTTGGACAGCGAACTACAGGTCAGCGTTTCAAACAGAGCAGGTGTTCTGTGAGAGAAAGAAAAGGCTTGATGCTTCTGGAGTCATCTGCAGTCTCCAAAACTCACAGGGGCCAGGAGATGTCATATAATGGTCACTATGAGTCAATATTGACCATGAAAGTGGGGGAATGGGGCAAGGGAAACTAATTCTAATTATTTTCCACAGGGTATATTTTAATTAAAATTCATTTTTGAACTTCATTGGGTTTAAGAATTTGAAATAAATAATATGCTACAAGAAATTGGGACCATTCGTTGGGCTGCTAATCTCAAGGTCAGTAATTGGAAACCACCAGCCTGTCTCCGCAGAGAAAAGCGAGGTTTTCCATGGCCCTAAAGAGAGACAATCACTAAGGTTAGTGTTAGGATAAGGATTAAAAGAACAAAAGAAAAAAATAATAAAATAAAAAGAGATACAATCTCAGAAACCCACATGGGCAGTTGCAGCCTTTCCTTATCAGGGCAGTTTAAGGCTGAATCAGCTGGGTAACAGTGAGTTATTTCTGAGCAAAGCAAAGCACTATTTTTAAAAAATCTACCAATATCACTGAGACTGTTCTAACCAGCAGCCTTGAGTCAAACCTCTACAAATGTCTTTTTTCCTCATAAGAACTAATCTTATGTGGTTTTATATTTTCCCACTGCCAATCACTTAAGAGAATGTCAAAACATTTCCTGTCTAAAGGAAGAGAAATTAAACTACTCTTGAAATATTGAAAAAACAACTCTGATCTCTCTACAGTTGGAATTCCTAATGAAACGGCAGCATTTTGAAATTATTTTTTCTCGAAACATAGAGAACATGAAAAATGCAAATGCAAAATGAAACCCCAGGTAGAGTTTTTCCAATTACCATCTTTTTTCCTGTACTCTTCACAAAAAATTCTCAAACTTACTGCATCAAATTGCTTCTGATCTTAATGACTCTGCAAAACTGTCCCTTGTTGATTTCCGAGACTATAACTCTTTAAGGGAGGAGACAATTGTATCTTTCTCTCGTGCAGTAACTGGTGTTTGGACACTGCTGCTAGTTTGAATAGCAGGTCAGAATACAGCTCACTACACAAACAGAACTCGTACCGCCGAAATACGATACAAAGCAATGTGCTTGCAGCAATTGTTGCACTTTAAATGCTTCCTGCCAAAAGGCATGAATGGAGTTATTATTAAAACATTTTTTAAATTCATAAGAGTTTGTGTTACTCCGGATAGGCTAGAGAAACAAATTCATAAACATGCATATGGAAGGGAAAGGTTTGTATACAAGAGGAAGGGAACATTGAGAAAGTATCCCAACCCAGTCCAGACCAAGGACGTAAGTGTGATATTAGCCCATATGTTAGATAACAGTTGATAAAGTCTCCTTCCAACTCATAAAGCATGTGAAACGAACGAGTACGATCACAGACTAGTGGGTGCAGAGTCTTGTGTGTCCTGCGGCAGCACAAGAAATAGAACATCCCATGACTCCTTGTTTCCAGGGTTCAGGGTCTATCAACAGTATCCAGTGGTGGTAGAAGCATCTCAGCATTGTTAGGAATCTGTCTGGGGCCTCCCAAGCATCTCAGTGTTGGTAGGAGACTCCGCGTGGCTTCTCCAGCCCCAGAGGTTTGGTCCCATCAGGGTAAGCCCATGTGGCTTCTCCTCTGGCTCCTCCAGTCTCCAGAACTCAGGGTCTATATCATGTTATGTCGTCTTATTGGTAGACCAACTCCAAGAGACTGAGTCAAGTCTCTCTCCTTCAGTTAGGTAATAGCACGAGACTTCCCAGAATTATCAGGAGAAAGCCAGGCCCACTCATTGGCTATCTCCAGATTGACAGGCTAGACTCCACTCCTTTACTCGGTTAGAAATATATTTTATGATCAAATAGTAAATACTTAATAATTTAGAATATTCGTTCTAAATCATTTTTTCATATTTTCCTTTATAAAATATATAGCAAAGTAAATATATCAAAATATATGAATTCACCTGAAGAAAAATTATATGGTTATACTTAAATAAAATTATCCATATGAACCATAATTATGTCTATTATTGCCATACAATTGACAACCAATTAGTATCAGAAATAAAGTTTTCAAGAATCCTTAAACAGCAAAAAGTAGGACGACAGATTAATTCTTTAAATTTTCTATAATTTGTATTAAGGAGAATGAAACAGGCTTTTGACTTTTATTTTTTATATATATTTTCTGAGATTTTGTTTTTTCTTTCAATGGTGTCTTTTAACTTTTTATTGTTCATTATTAGTATTGCATATTGTACTGTGATGCTGGTGAACTTGTATATAGCAAATTAACAATCTCTAATTACACTGTTCTGTGGCGTTGTGTGCTAGGGTCTCTGAAAAGCAGGACAAGTCATCTGTAGAGTCAGGGAGGCAAGAGGATTCCTACAGGAGGGGTTGTCCCTTTTCCTTTTTAAAGAGCCTCTGTGTCTAGGGACAGGCTGCTGAACTTTGAGCTCATGCAGCCTCCTGAGGTAACATGCAGTGGGCCAGCACAAGGAAGACCTTGCCTCTGAGCAGGACAGGTTGCAAAAAGAATGTCACCAGGGTGGTGACAGCTATGAATGACATGGGTTATGTGGTACCTCACAACTTTGGTCAACTTATTCCAAGAGTAGGTGGGAGGATGAGACTGGTGCTTCCTCATGGTTTGTTTGTTTGTTTGTTTGTTTGTTTGCTTGTTTGAGCATTCATGAGAGAGGGAATGCTTCCTGAACTTCCCAGTGCCTGGAATTGGAGCCACAGGGACTGGATGAGTTGAATGAGGGAAGATAACAGGGGATACAAGGGGAGTTCGGACAACACATATACCAGGGAGGGGAAATGGGATTAGAATGAGGTCAAGGCAGAACCTTATGGGCTTTGCTCCGCTACTGTTTGTTTGTTTTTTTTTCAAATCAAGAATTTTATTTTTTTTAATTTTATTGGGGGCTCATACAACTCATTACAATCCATACATAAACCCATTGTGTGAAGCACGTTTGTACATCTGTTGCCCTCATCATTCTCAAAGCACTTGCTTTCTTCTTGAATCCTTGGTATCAGCTCCTCATATTATGATTTAGTGGAAATCTTTTACCAAATTAGACTTGAACTACCCAAAATAGCAAGCCCTATTTCTCGTTTTTAGTCCTTCCCTGGGTATGCCAGAAACTCTGAAGCTCCTTCCATCACCCATTGTTGTCCCTCTGCAGAAGTGTACTTCTGTCCTAAGACTCTCCTGTCTTGAGACTTCAAAGATTTGATCCAGACCTCTCAGGTTCTGTGGTACTTCCGTATGTTTTCCTATTTTCGGTGGTATGGGGCGAGATCTCCTTGGCCTACTTCTCGATTAGGCCTCGACCTAGCACATGGCTTACCACTTCACGTTTTTCCCTGTTCGTTCACTAGGAGTCTTTGCCTCCAGCTATATTTTTCACGATGCTGATTCCCCAGCCTTTGTCCAGGGTTATTGCCTGATGTTTATGACAATGATCACATTGTGATGGGCAAGTGGAATATGAAGGATATCTCCGAGGGTCTCTGCAACCCTGCTGATTTTGTTTCAACTCTCTTTCAGATCACTGCTTAATTTAATACTTCACCCTTCATGTTTGATATTCAGATATTTAGAGTTGTTTTTTGTTATATTCCTTCACTGTTTTGATTTTTGTTTGGTTTTGGTTTTTGAGGTTTTGTCCTAGGGGAGATATATTTAGGCAGATTAAGGTTCATTTAGCTAAATTGCCACCACTAAGTCTTAACTTCATATATTCTAATTATAAATTCAGGCATTCTTGGGAAAAATCTAGGGAATAAAATGAAGGATATTGTCTCCCCCCCCCCTAAAAAACAACTTGAGATGATATGACTGAAAAAAAGCCAAAAGAGTTTTGTGATTAATAAGTGAAAGAAATAAACACCATATGTTGCCTAGAAATTTATTTAATGTGCTATAACAGCCATACATTTTCTGGTATACAGTATAGCTTCATAATTACTATAAATTTTATATATAAGAGAAATTCACACAAATAAATAAAAATACTAATTAATTGATTGATTTGTACAAATGGTGTAAAGCATGGGTTGAGGTACTCTTTTGTGGTTTTTTGTTGTTGTCTATTTATTAATGTGTGTAAGGACATTAAGTGTTCTCTTGCCACCAAATAAAATCCTGTGTCCATTAAATTTTCTTTGTGTTTATGTAAGTAATGATTTAATCAAAAAAGTTGATATATTTCTGGAATGTCCTATTGTGTTTAAATTCTCACTATCTTTAATGGATTTTATATTGCTTTGTTTTGTAGTTCTGTAAAATATTAAAACTGGAGAAAATTTTCCAAATCCTCCTCTTCTTTTACAGAATTGTTTGACTAATTTTTCTTTTTATCTATGTGAATATTTGAAACAGTCCATAATTTCATAAAGTGTCCTGATGATTTGGAGGATGGCATTGAACCAATATTCAGAGAACTCATAGATTTCAATTTATGCACACCACATACCCTTATATTTGGTTAAATCTTTGAAATAGTTCATCAATACTTTGACACATTCTGCATAGAGATGTTGTACATATTTTGTGTTATTGGAACAAAAATATCAGGAAAGTCTCTGTCATGGTAATGATAGAGTTTCTTTTCTTCACAAATTCTATTTGTCATTGCTAGGATATAGAGATATATTATGGCATAGATTTTTGTTTCTTGCCAACTTGCTAAACTGAAGTAGTGGTTGAATTAGCGCTTCTTGTAGTATCTTTAAGATTATCAATATAGGCAAACATTTCTGTTTTTCTCCTGTTTCCTTTACTATCTGTCTGACTTATTTACTTTCCTCCTTTTATCCTTCTTACAAAAACCGAAATGTATTCCAGTGTGAATAATTTCTATGGAAAAATGAGAAAGTTGCATTCTTACTGTATTTATTCCACTGATAAGTCAGTATAAATATTTTTACCTTTCAATACTGTATGTGCTGTATTTATTGCATTTGTGTTAGGATATTTTTATGGTCTCTTTATATTTTATGACATTCATTGTGTGGTAATTATATATGTGTGTGTGTGCTCATACATGCTATTTATCTTTTCTTCTGAATTTCCAAACATGTTCATCAGTGACTTGTAAGTTTCACGAGTCTGATTGTTTGCCTTGCTTTATTTTATTACAACGGATCTTTGTATCTTGTGTGCATCGTGGTTTTTTAAAAAAATATATAATTGAATGACATATATCTTGTCTATACATCATTAAAGATGAGACTGACTATATATATATATTTCAAACTAAGAAATGTTCTTCTTTTGTCAGATCATTTATATGAAGAATGCGGTGACTAGTCAGTGGTTGAGCTGTTTCATTTTGGTTGTTGCACCAGATACCTTGAAGGGATCAAATCTATTTGGGGATAAGCTGCTTGTGTTTGTAATTGTTCTGATGCTCAAGGTGCCTTAGAAGTGCTCCTACTTCAGCCTTTGGAGTTTCTCTATGTCTCTGGCAGATAAAAACCCCTCTCTCTTCTATGACATCTTTTTCAGTGAGTGTTCATTGTTACCAGCCTCACTGGGGTGTGCTGCATCTAGGTTTTCTGAATCCGGATGACTTTCAGGAAGATATCAACAACCGGCTATCCTGGTAACTCTTTTCCCTCCTCTTCCTTCTTGTTATTCTCAGTGGGCAGCTGCTTCCTGTCCTACATTCCAGAAGAGCAGACCTCTGTTTTGCATCAGTACAGCATTCTTACATTTGGGTCATCTGTTCTACAGAGTCAGAATGGTTTTGTTTACATACCTCCCAGAAAAGCAGTGTCTAGTTGAATTGCCACAAGGGGTAAAAAGATTTATAGTTTCCCTTCAAAAGCCAGAGCTCTGTATTTCTGTTCTTTATGAATCTTTGACTAGGCTGGATTGAGAGATCTAGGAAAAGTTCTGATTCATAGGGATCCTATATGCAACAGAACAAATGATTGCCCACTTCTATATCTATGAAAACTCAGAACCTCTGGTTGTGAGGCAGACAGTTATTACTCACAGCAAAGAAAGTGACCTAGGTAGCAGCTAAAAATGACATAATTGCAGTCCCAATCCCTACCTGATAACCTCATGCCAAATGCATTGGGCTGTATCACAGGAAAGAACCATGGAACTAGAAAACTCACCTGGTGGCATGCCTGTTTGGAGCTGAAATCTTCTCCAGCAGAATGACGGCTTTATCTTTATGACACATACTTCCTAGAAACTAGATGCCTTTATGTTTGAGGTTTTCAGAAACTACTTTCTCTGAAGTATAGAGTTCCATCTTTTATCATGGCCTTTTCTTCTTTGGGAAACTGTGCTGAAACCTGCTCCCTTGGGTAAACCTGCTGGCATTTGAAATAGCAGCGACATCGCTTCTAAAATCACAACAACACACAAGTCACCACAAAAGGACACACTGACAAGAGAAGTGGTGATGCCAGAGAACTGGGCCATGATTTCTTTGCTGTGCATAGTGTCCCTGTGTGCTAGAACTGACTCAATGGTACTTAACAAAACCAACAACAGATGTCTGTAAGTGTTACTGACTGGGAATGTCATAAAAGGATTCTTTAGGGTCCTAGACCATGTTGAAATGTCAGATATTCATAGATAAAAATATTCCAATACAAGTATTGATATGCCTCATTCCAATTGGAAATGGAGCATTTGAAATAATGACCTTAGTAAAATATGAAACTAAACTATGTTTGCAACCAAATACAATCGGGCATGCAAACTATTGTATCTCAAATATACAAAAGCATATGCTTTCATTTTATACTTACAACAAATGCTGTTTTTGCTTTACCTTTGAAGCCCGAACTAATAATCACATCTAATATTGTCTATTAAATATATAGTTTAATTTATAAATAATATACTATCTGGTATATGAGCAAAATGTGCATACTAAATTTAAATTGAAATACCTGCTCCTAACTATACTATACTGCACATGAGGGGTGGGGTCATGATAAAATCAGAGGATTTAAAAAAATTGAAAGCAATTCTTGGATTTTAAATGACAATCATGTTTTGAACCTGTTTACGTTTAACAAAATGGAAATAATTTTCTTCCTTCTATGGTTTGTCATAAAGATTAGAAGAACTCACTTTGAAAAACGTTCTCTTAAAATTGCAACTACATTAAATTTCAAGGACAATTTTCTTGAGTCAGTCTACATTCCTATTTGGAATTGCCATATACTTGGCTATAACAAGTTTGAGTTTTACCATCTAAATCCCATTAAGTACTGGGCTGAAGGGTCAGTCTCATCCAACAAGGCAGAGAAACTGAAGGAACATCGAGTGGAGTTTTTCATTGGCATTGTGATTCTAAATCAGAGCAATACTGCCTTGAGTTATAATCTTATTTCAATTCTAACTAAAATTTTAAAAGGCTCAAGAAGTGTATATCTTACCTTGAATTAATAAATGAATTGGATATTAAATATGGGAAAATGTTCTCTATTATCCATGAGTACACTGATGTTAGAAGTAAATGTGGATATAAACTTTGAGGAAAATGGTTCTATAGGATGAATTAAGAGTATTGTCTTTAACATCATGTATCACTTAAGACTAATTTTAGTAGTCTAGACAAATAAAATGTGTAAATGTAATATGGAATGCACTAATACATAAGTAGCTATTTTATAAATTAAGATGCTTATTTTATAGCTGTTTAAAATATTGTTAAATAATGATAAACTTGTCATTTTAATCAAGGCAAAAAGTAAAATAGCAAAGAATTCCAAATACAGGCTACTAATAACAGCCCTAATTTATAAGCAAATGTTAAAGAAATTAGTTTTTTGTTTCTTAAACATAATCCAAATAAATGACAAATTTATGAAAAATCATAATAAATGAACTGGGTAAGGGAATATATTATATTCCTTAGATGAGAAAATTATTCCCTGACAGAACAGAAAAATATAACTTCAAATTTTCCTCAAGGAACAGGAAAACATGTACATTCACTGAAATACCTCAATTTTTCCTCTTGTTCACCCATGTAGAAATTCCAAATATAATCATGATATCAAATTTCTGGTCTTATTATATTAAATTTAATTATTTAAAGTGGTCATATATGCTTTATTATAGGTTAGTACTAAAATGATGACTTTAAAAATTACATTTCATTACAATATTGTATGATGAATATTAGTTTGGAATTATAACCTTTATTATAAGGCATAAATGACAAATTATTTATGGGTATGTTATTTGGGCATATTTCTTTCACTTCAAAAGAGGATGAACTATCTTACTACTTTAACTGCTATATCATATAATTTCTAAAATATATTATCAATTTAGTATTTTGTAGTCTTTTAAACTAACCTGAAATAAATTCCTCTCTAATCAATCCAATATTATTCAATGCTCATGTTAGACTGCATGTTAAGAAGCTTATTATTAGAGGGAAGAATCAAGATGGTGTCCAGATAGAATCACTTACCCATTGATCCTTTTTGAGCAGAAAATTAAGACACAGGGATGTCAATGTGGGGATGTTGGGTGTTAAAAATAGATTCAGTGTATGAGGATCTGGTTCATGCCTCCCACTGTGATTTTCACCCATGGAACAATTCGAGAACTTTCTCCAAGCCCTCCAAGTTCACCTCGTCTACCCCCAGGCTCCACTAATCCCACCCCAGATCCAGCAGGAGGGCATCCACCACCCTTTCCTACATCCAAGATCCTTGACCCACATCATGCAGTAATTTCCCCAAGGTGCTCGCTAAAGGTGGTCATCATGCCAGATTCACAAAGAGACTCCAAGAACTAGCCACAAGCCCTCACGCCAGACTTCCCTCTCTGCTTTCCTCCCTTCCCCACTCATGCTTGCAAAAGAGTGACTACATTGGAAAACCCCTTTGTCCCTACCTCCCAGCTCTGTGCCTGGGTAATGATACATAATTAACACTATATTGCAGTGATTGAAAAACCTGGGATAATGATCTCTGGCAGAACAAAGGCCTCCAGAGCACAGACTGCAGAGGTGTGCAGGAGAGAGTGAGGAGTGACCCAGGAGTGTGTAGCCAGAGGAAAATTCAGATCCATCAGCCCCAAATCTACTCTGCAAACTTAGTCCCCTTTCCCTGGGAAAGAGCACAGCGTAGCATTGAACTTGAAAGCTGAAAGAAAACACCCAATTCCTCCCTATATCACCCCCAGATAGAGGTCAAGGACCTCAACCTCTTTAAAAGAAAAAGAAACATGAGTTTTTTCTCTGATTTTTTCTTATCCTGTCCCTCCATAAGGGGGGAACTCCCCAAAAACCTAGGATCATTTTTTCCAGAATCTTTTTTGTTATTGTTTGAAAATAAATCCACAAAAATGACTAAATTTTTAAGGAATTATAATATAAATATAATATAAATAAAATACATAAAATGCATAAAATGCATGCCATTGAAATATTTCTCAATCAAAGAAAATTTCCCTGAACAATTATTTTATTTCAGGTTAAGAGTCAAGGAAGATCAAAACACTAATTATTTCACAATAAAATAAATATATTATATTGTGAGATAAATACATTGTTTATCCTAGAAATGGACAAAGAACTCAAAGGAACCATTTGTCTTCTGTGAATAATCATCAGCCAATCTTTGTTTAAGCAATGCTTCTACATATCAGAAGTCAGTAATTATACTCTGTTTTCCACAATGCTTTCCAAATTAAAACCTATTTACAGACCATGTATTGTCATTGAGTCAATGCATACTCATGGGGACACAATAGGACAGGTGCTTATAACCATCCCCAAAAAGTTTCCAAAACTGTCACACTTTCAGGAAGTGGAACGCTCCGTCTGACTCCCACTCAGTAGCTATGTGGTTTTGAACTGTGGTTCACACACAATGGATAACAAATACTTGGACTCAGGCCCACAAATTATATTCTATCAATTTTTAAAATGTAAAAGTTCATATGGATAATGTCAAAAATACTCTTTGGAATTGTACTTACTTTAATGAAGACTAATTTATTGTATAATTTAAGCATGTTATTTGATATTTTTATCTGTTAGTTTGCTTTACACTTCTATTTTTACTCATGAAAGGAGCCCTACTGGCACAGGGGGGCTAAAAAATTCTAGATCATAAATCAAACTTAGCAAATATTCTACAGGATAAAGTTGCTGCCATAATGATTTTGTTATAGAAATTCTATCTAGGGTTGCGATGAACTAGAATTACTCAATGACTGTTGATGAGGTGAGTTTTGTTCATTAAGACCTAATTCTATTTCACTTTATTATATTTTCTTCTAATTATTTGAATATTTTTATAACTGTGGCCTTGGAATCGTCCATAACATTGTACTGGAGTTATATTTTCTTGTTTTGATCTAGTTATTTAAAAGTGCCTTGTGGATAATACATTGTACCTACCTTGAATTATATTATATTCTTATAACATTTATTGTGTTTCTGTTTTGTTGTTTTTAGGGTACCATTGAGTTACTTCTGACTCATAGAAACCCTATACCAAACAGAATTACTGTCCAGTCCTGAGCCTCCGTCCTGATTTTTCCTACGGCAAGGAGCCTCCTACTTCAGCTACGATGTCAATTCACCTCCCTGAAGAATTTCCTCATTTTCACTCTCCTATGGTTTACCAAACACTATATCCATCTCAGGTACTGATCTCTCCTGACATATCCAAAGTATGTAAGAGGGAGTATTGTTATCCTTGTCTCTAAGGAGCACTTTGGCCTTCCTTTTAAGATATATTTTTTTTATCCATTTGACAGGATGTAGTAACTTTAATATTGTCTTCTGGCATCACAATTCAAATACATCGATTCTTCTTATGTATTTCCTTTTTCAATATTCAACTTTCTCATATATACAAGGTGTTTGAAAATATCATGACTTGGGTCAGGGGCATCTTAGTAATCAGAATAACTTGTGCTTGCATTTCAACACTCTAAACAAGAACCAGTGGCATAGAAGTAAGAAGTCCAAGCCAACTGAAGGCATTAGATGGAAACAAAGCTTCAGGAATTGATGGGATACCAATTGAAATGATTCAACAAGCTGATAATGCATTGGAAAACTTACTCAAGTGTGCCAGAAAAATTGGAAGACTGCTACATGGCCACCTAACTGGATGACATATTTGTACCTATTACAAAGAAAGATGGTCTGAGACAATGTTCAAATTATAGAACAATATTACTGGTATTGTATGCATGTGAAATTTTGCTGAAGATTATCCATTAATGGTTATACCAGTACATTGATGGGAAATTTCCAGAGATTTCAGCTGGATTCAGAAGGGGACATGAAGCAAGGGAGCTCATTGATATTGGCAGATGGGTTTTACTGAACAGCAGTGAATGCCAGAAATGTTTACTTGTGTTTTATTGACTATACAATAATTGACTCACATCTGTGAGAATCCTAACAAACTATGGGTAGTCTTGAGAAGCATAGAAATTCCAGAACACTTTGTTATTATGCTCCTGAGGAACATATATGTGGATAATGAAGCAGTATTTGAACAGAACAAAGGAATACGATATGGTTTAAAATAAGGACAGGTGTGTGTCAGGGTTCAGTCCTCTCACCAAACTTATTCAATTTTTATGGTTGGCAAATGATCAGAG
The DNA here is from genome assembly GCA_004026705.1 of Nesogale talazaci. Taxonomy (NCBI): domain Eukaryota; kingdom Metazoa; phylum Chordata; class Mammalia; order Afrosoricida; family Tenrecidae; genus Nesogale; species Nesogale talazaci. The sequence goes on from PVJH01016200.1 coordinate 37,917, forward strand.
AAACTGGGTTAAATGAAAAATAATTCAGTATCAAAATTGAGGGTAAATTTATTAACAACCTTTGAAAATTCTTACTGACAGTGAGGACGCATTTGCTGATGAAGATCTTAATCAGGTTTCAGTATGAATTACAACTCAATGCAAGAAAGACCAGAATCATTACAATGGGACCAGTAGGCACATCGTGACACGTGGGAAAACCTTGATGTTGTCAAGGATTTCATCTTGCTTCATTCTACATTCTAAAAGATAGTAATTTTGACTAGACACAGTGGGAAATCTGCTTGCTTGAGATGTGTTAGGGCTGTTTCATTCTTTAAGCTCTCAGGAACTGTTTATGTATCATATTTCCTAAAGCCCTCTTGTGTTTCTACATAAAATATCTGGACAGCATATATACTCAAAATGTTTTGCTCACCCTATCTTTGTTTAACCCAAATTTCCAGCTATTCTGCCAGTCTATGCTCTGCCCTCTGACATATAGGAGAATAAGGTTTTAGTTCTGTGATGCTCACAGGTTCAGAAATGCACAATCAACAGAGCTGCAAGCTTGAAAAGCTCATAATTTAATTCTTTCTTGAAAGGTCAGATTCTTCCATGGTTTTTGTTTGCCTTCCAGGGAAGGAAACCTGGGCTCTGCCCAGTGCATTCAGAGTTTAATTAACAACAACTGACTTTGCCATGCTAATACACGTTTTGGGTCCCCTCCTGTCTGTGGTTCTATCACTTCCAAGATCACATACCTCTTAATCTTTAACTGTGCTTACATCCTTAACCTGTGCCCTGAAACTTTAAGGCTTAACATTTGGGAGTTTCTATTAGTATATTTTCAGTATTGGTGAGCACGCTGAATGTCAATTGGACCCCTTTATCTATTACACCAGGAGTAACAACTGGTGCAGCCATTTGGAAAAGTGTTTGAAATTTTCTTATGAAGTTAAAGAGACGTGCATTTTATGACCCAGTAATTCTCTTCTATATTTCCTACATGAAAATGAAAACATATTTATATAAAAATAAATTTTACATGGATGAACTGCTGTGCCAAATTAGAAATAACTATATATATTCTGTTTCTTAAAATTGTGTTCAATTCACACAGTGGACCGATGCTGTCTTCATTTGATTTGCACAGAAGAACAAAACTGCTTGTCTTGTTCAGTGTCATGAAGGCTGTTCCAGCCAGAGCAACTCAAGATTCACAACGAATGAAACACTGCTGTGTCCTGCACCGTCCTCCCCATTGTTCCTGCACCTGAACCCATTGTTGCAGTCTCTGTGACAACTCATTCCACGGAAGGCCTCACTCTTTTCACTGCAACTTCACTATATCACCCCTGGGATTCTTCTCCAGGGACTGGTCTCTCCTGACAATATGTACAAAATATGTAAGGAAAGTCTTGGCATCCTTGCCTGCCATGAACTCTCTGGATACATTTCTTCCAAGACAGATTGGTCCTTTCAAAAGTCTATGGTAATTTCTATACCCTACTCCAGAATCACAATCCAAATGTTTTGATTCTTATTAGGTCTTCCTATATTTATACTCACTATCTACTTATACTGGAAAACTTGTTAATTTATATATAGCTTTCTGGAGAACACTGATCTAAACCCATTGGATAGTAACACATAACTGGTGCCATAATTATTTCTTTAGAAGATTATTACATTCATCTATTAAGCCAGATGCTTCAGGATGATAGGCACAAAGTGGCAAGATGGGTGGATTTAATGAGCATACCTTCATTCTCACACCGACTTTGTTGCAAAGTGAGATTTTTGACCCAAGGCAGTGCTGGGCTGATAGTGGATTAGCCATTGCGTAAATCCATGGATGGTCAACATGGGCAGAGAATTGTATGCAGGGAAGGTATATCTGTATCTATACCTAGAGTAAATGTGTATCCCAGCAAGAATAAAACACTGCCATTTTCCATGATGGAAACAGTCCAATGTAATCAGCCAGACACTTTGTTGTTAGCTGATAACCCTAGGAATGATACTGGAAATTCAGTTCTACTGTCTGCTGCTGACAGCTTGAACACTCGGTAGTAGTGGAAGAAAGTCAGCCTTGGTGAGTGGAAATCTGTGTTGCTGAACTCATACACAAACTCTGTCACTGTCACCATAGTCACAGCTTCTTTATGAAGCCACGGGCCTTGGCAACAGTTGCTCAATAAAGATCTGATTCTTATCACAGAGTGAGTCATCCTACTGACTCGATTACAAAAATCCTACTCTGTCACCATCTTCTTTGGTAGACATTCTCATGAGACAAATATGTTCACCCCTCTTGCCCATTTCAAAAGGTCTATCCACATGCCTCTAGTCTATAACTCCTTGTCATCAATTTTCCATTCACATTCTTTAAATCCGTTACCATTTAACGAAATGAAGGGCTATGGTTTATGAATGACACAATCCTATATATAGACATGTGTCTTCCCAGGAAAACTGAACAACTTCAGAATAAATATCTGCTCACTGAAGGATTTCTCTTCTCCATTCTCCTTTAAGGAGTTCACAGAGAGATTAGCAGTGCTGTGGCTGTTCCCTTTCACGGATTGGCAGAACCCTCGGGAAGTGAAGTAAGCATTTCTCCTTCCTCAGTCAAGTGATCCAAAGAAGCTCCTCACAAGCAATGACTGTAAAAAAGAAGATAATATAGAACTGAAGGCTCCAGAGCAGTTAGGCTACTTCCTCATGTAACATATGTGTGACTTCAGATCCTGCTTTAAATCCAATATCATGTACACTGTGGCAGTCATGTGCTTATTTTAATTTCATGATTGAGATGTAGGACTGGAGTCTAGCCTGTTAATCTGGAGATAGCCATTAAGAAGCCAACGAGGCCTCTGTGTAGGCACCGCTTTCTCCTGAGACTTCTGGGAAATCTTGCGATAATTCCCTCGTGGAGATAAGACGCTATCTTGTTGGGAGTTGTTGGGAGTTAGTCTCAGAGACAAGGAATTACGGACAAGACAAGAGGGCAGTGTCCAAACTGCTGCAGGAGCCAGAGGAGAAGCCACACAGCCTTGCCCTGATGAAACCAGACCTCTGAAGCTGAAGTAGCCACGTGGAGACCCCTGCCAACACTGAGTTGCTTCTACCACCACTGGACACTGTTTTTGTGGACCCTGAGCCTTGGGAATGAGAAGTCATGAGGGGACCCCTGCCAGTGTCAGGACTTTGCACCCACTGGTCTGTGGACTTCATGAGTCAAAGAAGACTTTATAGACTGATACCAGGCATATGGGTTAATATCAGACTTATGACTTTGAACTGGACTGGATTGGGTTGCTCTCTCAATCTCCCATTCCTCTTGTATATAAACCTTTTCCTTATATCCATATGCATGTCTGTGAACTTGTTCCTCTAGTCTACCCAGACTGACACATACACTATTTCCATTTACTAATGGGTCTTTCCTGCACCGTTCTGACTGTATGATTCTGTGGATCACACAATGTCCAGTTAAATGAGAAGAATACAAGGTCACAGCGTGACTCATGGCTAAATGCTAAGGTCAGTAACAAGCCAAAGCTGTTTCTTAAAAGAGAATAGTTATCTATAGAGGATGATAAAGTTTTGCTTTCTGATACGAGGCATCCTCTAACTTTTCATCTGTAGGGACCTTCCACTCATCTCAAACAGGATCTCTCTGCTATTGTAGAGTCTGTTCTTTTGCTGAGTTCCATCTAACAGTAATAGCTCGTTGACTCACTTGGTGCATTGGCTAGAGTACACCCAAATGAGAATATGCTGCCTCCAAAATCCAGAGTCCTATCAGGTATCCTTTTAGTTATAGGAGGGCCTGGTTATAATGGTTGATCATTATGCACCTTAGAAGAAATATCTCAGCATACCTCACACCCTGGGCCCTTAAAGGTTTCACTAAGTTGAAGTGGGCTCCATTTTTGTTGGGTTAATTTTTCACCTTCCCTCCCACAGTGGCAGGTAGAAGATAAGAAGTTCTGCTCCATAAAGGTTTACAGTTTGGGAAATCGATAGTTTCAAAATATGCAGCACTCATTATAAATAATGTTTTAAGGTCATCATAAACTATAGTGCTGTCTATGGTAGGATAATATATACAACCGCACAGAAAAACACGCGCTCACTGATATGAATTTGATGTCAACGGACAGCAACCCTGTAGGACGGGGTAGAAGTCCCCTTTCGGGGTCTCTGAGCCTGAAAATCCTCATAGGAAAGCCTTGTCTTGCACCCCCTCCCACAAGAAGGTCAGCTCAAACCAGATGTTTTTCAAATGTATGCACCTACCACTGAAGTTAGTGATCAGGAACTCTACCAAGTTCTTTAATCTCACATTAACCACACATGCAGTCAAGATGCATTGGTATTATTGGTGTTAATATGTGAAATCTGGAAAGAAAAAAGAAGGCTCTTTATTCCAGGGCTTAATTTCAATTCTCACGCCTAGTCCCCAGGATGCTCTTTGTATTTCTTAGAATAATCAAGCAGCCCAGTTTTTTTTTTGTTGTTGTTGAGTATAGTGTGCTTCCTCATGAGCCCTCAGTCCCACTTTGTTCTTCACATCTTGGGACGCCTCAGTACTTCAGTACAATTATGAACCTAAAATTAAACATAGGTTGTTGTTTTTGCTGTTAGATGTCTGTATTAGTCTGGGAAGACTAGAGAAGCAAACTCATAGAGACAGTTTTATATCAAGGAGAATTGTTCATTAAGAAAGCATCCCAAATGAGTGCAGTCCAAGGCCTTGACTCTGATATTAGCCCGTATGTCCAATACCAATCTATCAAATCCTCTTCAGACTCACGAAACACGTGCAATAAAGTCAAAAGCAGGATAATCACAAGCCAGTGGGTAGAAAGTCTTTGGGTCTACTGGTGTAGTAAGCATCCCAGCACTGACAGGGTTTTCTCTGTGACTTCTCTGGCATCAGAGGTCTGGTTCCATTCATGTGGCTTGTCCGGCTCAGGGCACTAGGGTAGGTCCATGTGTCTTGTCGAATGCACTGTCTCTCAGGGAAGTCAGCCTTGTCAGTAGACTCTACTTTCTCCCCCAAATATTAAGTGTGCCATATTCTGAAATTTAAAAAATAAAATTGATTCAAGAGCACATAACAATTGTCTCCTTAAGAAAAATGATAATACAAATAAGAACACTTGAAATTCAATAATATAACTTTACCTTCTGAATTAAGTGTTGCTAACAAATATAAAAGTGGATATCTTTCGCTGAGCCCTGGTGGCGTAGTGGTTGAGTGCGGGACTGCAGCCTACCAATTTGGCAGTTCAAATCCAGCAGCAGCTCTCCAGGAGCAAGTCTGGGCCGCCCACTCCCACCAGAGGGTAGTGATGCCCCCCCCCCCTAAAAAAAGTGGATATCTTTGAAAGACAGAAATGTATTATTTTATATCTTTGGAAAGGAGATATCTAGGGGAAGATTTCCTCTCTCTGTGGACTCAGGTGGAAGTTTCTTTTGTGTTGTCAACAATTGTCAACAAATACAACATTCTTTGGATATGGATGTGTATCTTGTCATCAATTTTCTCCTGGGTTTAGGAGTTTGTTAGCACAAGGACCCCAAGCAGCTTTTCTGCTCCTATCTTTCTTTTTCTTTTTTTTTTTAGTAGTAGTGAATCCTCTTGCAAAAGTGTGATAGAGGAACCAGACAGGGATAGCCTCCTGACATCAGATCAGGATCTTGTGTTGAACCTGATATTCTCTTTCAATTGATTGGATAATCATGTAACATAACATTTTGAAGATTCATTACATCACTACATAACTGGAAAGTGAATAAGAATCATGGTACAGTAAATTTGGCACATGTTTTGGGGAAAGATAATAAAAATCATGACATTTTCTGAGAAATTTATCCATGGACAAAATAATTGATGGTGAACAAAAATAAGGTGGTTAAGTTTGTGAGGGTTTCTAGGTAAACACATCCTTTACACTGAATCCATTAATTTGACGTAATATATGATATCAATTATACAATGACATAATTTCCACCACTTACCAAAATTTTATTTCACACTGGCTTCATATTTTCGAAGCACTACCAGAGTCAAGCAAATATGGGACAGCATTACCCTTAGTATGATTTCAGACTACTTTAGAGTTATCTGTACTCTTCCAGTTGGAATATGGTTATTCTTTATAGATGGTTTATCTACTCCCTAGAAAATCATATATTTCTTCTTAGGTTTAAAAACTAGCTAAGTCTGATAACAACCAAACTTCAACAATTAACATGCTATTTCTCATATCACTACATTTTCATATTGTCTTCTTTGTGTGAAGCACCGTTATTTCTTCTTTTAGATCTGAATAATTACTATTTGTAAAATAATTATTGTAAAATATTATTGTAAAAGCTAGCTTTATCTCCATTACAGAAAAAAATCTAGAGCTTACATTAATATAATGCCGAGCATATTATATGCCAGGCATATAATGCCACCTCTGTACTTTCATACCTCCCTATATTCACATCAATTACACTGATTGAAATCATTGCTTTACTTCATGTCTCTAGTAATATAATGTAAACTCTTGAGAAAAGGTCACCTTTGCAGAGATAGTTCTTATATCTGTTTAGTAAACCAATATTTACTAAAAAACATACCATCAATAACTACAACTAATAGAGAGGTTGGACAAAAGTCAGAAAGAATGGTTAAATACCATGTCAAATAACACTTTTATTAGATCATAGAATCTACATTAACAAAATTAAATTCCAAATTTTCTGAGACTGAATATACATTAAGCACAGTCACTTCGAATAAGCTATCTCTATCAGAGGCTAATTACAAAACAAAGAAGATGGGAGACTAGCAAAACATGAACAAATAAGGAACACCGTGGGAAATGGAGAAAACATTGACACTTTCAAGAAATTCATTTTACCAGTGTCTTCAATCAAATAAAAGGAATCAGTAGGCAACAAGTCCAGTGATGTGTTACATTGGGCAACTCTGCTTCAAACAATCGCTCCAAAGTATTAAAAAATGAAGATGTAACCTCAACTATTCAGATCCGTCTGATCAAAGCTATGGTATTTTCAATTGCATCATATTCTTTTTTTTTCTTTCATTTTTCTTTTTTTCTAGTGATTTTATTGGGGGCACAAACAGCTTTTATAACATTCTATACATCATTTGTATCAAGCATATTTGTACACATGGTGTCGTCTTCATTTCCAAATGTTTTCTACCTGAGCCCTTGGTATAAGTACCTACTTTCCCCTCCTTTTTTAAAATAAATCATTGCATTGGGGGCTCGTATAACTCCTATCATGATCCGCACATACATCAATTGTATATAAACCACATTTACATCCTTCTTGCTATCATCATTCTGAAAACATCCTCCCTCCACCTATGCCCCCAGTACCAGCGCCGCATATTTCCCCTCCCTCCTCCTCTCCCATGAACCCTTAATAATTTACAAAATGTTATTACCTTTTCATAGCATACACTGTCCAAAGTGTTCCTTCACCCACTCCCCAGTTGTCCACACTCCCTGAAATTAGTTCCTCCATTCTACTCCACCATCCCTCCCTCTCCCAGTATCACCACTCTCTCCACTAGTCCTGATGTATCGTCTATCTTAAAACCCCCATATTTTTGACTCCAGTGTACACAACCTGCTCTAGATGGATTTGTCTGATAGAATTGGGATCATGATAGTGGGTGGGAGGAAGCATTTGAGAACTGGAGGAAAATTGCATATTTCATTGTTACTACACTCTACCTTGACTGGTTCATCTCCTTGCTGCAACCCCTCTGTAAGAGCATGTCGCTTCACTTATTCATAGACCCCCATCTGGACTCCCCCTCATTTATAATGATATAATTTTTAGTTCTTTGATTCTTGATACCAGATCTCTTTGACACCTCATGGTTGTACAAGCTGTTGTGTTTCTTCCATGTGGGCTTGCTTCTGAACTGGATGGTCACTTCTTTACTTTCAAACCCTTCTGTTAGTCGGGCACCATCAGCTTTCTACACCACATTTTCTTATGCACATATTTGTTGTCAGTGATCATATCAGGAAAATGAGCACATGATGACATGATTATTAGTTCTTGAAAACTGATCATTGATCCCTTTGACACCTCATGGTCCAACAAGCAAGTGTTCTTCTTCCATGTGGGCTTTGACACTTCTGAGCTGGATGGCCACTTCTTGAGGAAGCTGGGAAATCAATAATAAAGAACCAATAAGAAGCAATGTCTTACAATTACAGCATTGTCAAGGAATACTGAAATCACCCTGGACATCCAACACCATCGCATGAACCAACAAATCTGAATTGGAAGAATAAAGAGTCATAATAGTCATTAGAAGCAAGTATGGAGAATTATCAAAAAGTACCACTTCCTACAGAAGGACATCATGTGTGGTAGAGAGTCAGTGAAAAAGGGCAGGACCATCAGTGGGGTGGATCAGCACAGTGACTTCAAGCACAGTGAAGAGGGTAAAGATGGCACAGGGCATGCTATGTACAGGACTGCTGTGAGTCTGAACTAATGTGAAGATACATAAAAAGTAAACAAAGACATTTAGCAAATGCAATTGTAAAATAACTAAATAAATGTAATGTGTCATCTATTCCCTATAAGCTATATATCCTTTAACCTAGCACAATTTTTCTGAGATCTAGCCATATTCCTGGAAGTATCAATTGTTCATCTATTTTTATGACTATTTCTGCAACACATTAGAGACATCTACCAAAAAAAAAAAACTAACTAACAAAAGACATATGCATTTTGGGCTGAGCCCCGGTGGCATAAGTGGTTAAATGCAGGACTGTGGCCTGTGGGCATGGTGGTTTAAATCCGGCAGCCGCTCTCATTAGCAGTGCTGGGTAGTTCCCATGACCACCAGAGGCCACTGATGCCTCCGCCCCGCCAAAAAAAAAGAAATATCTTCATCCTTTTAATTTTTGCCCTTAATGTTTGTTGGACAGGACCCCATGAGGTTTAGAGTTTGTTTTGTTTTGAGGCCTATCTATTCACCATCACTGTGCATGATTCTTCTTTGTAATTTTTTATGAGCTGAGTGTAACGTTTTCCAAACTGACCTAATGGAGTATAGCATTCCCATGATGAGGCCAAGCATTGGGCAATATTCCCAATGTCTTTTAATATGTTCAAGTCTGCTTTCCCTTAGCCTTAAGTCGTTTTCTCACACTTCATGTTTATGATCCAACCTGCACCTGATAAATAGACCTCAGGAACACTCTTCCACTGTAGCCTCTAATAACCCATCCTAGTTCAAGGTGATTTGGTTTTCCCTGACACGAAACTCCAGATATTAACTCAAGGAATAACCAGACTCCAATATGGGTTCCCTTATTTGTGTCAAAGCTTGCAAACCCTTTGGAGCCAATAAACTGAGGAAATCAGAAGCCTAACCTCATTTGTTAGCTGTGCCTCAGGGATTACTCTCAGTCTGTTTTCCTCCCTCTGTCATATGATGTATCTATTGTTATTGTTTTTGAGGAGGAGAGTCACGATTTCTTTCAGGTGAGAGTAGAATCTAGTTTCTCTTGTATTTTTACCACCTGTGGGAGTTACATAATCTGGTGTCAATTGGGGACTAAAGAGGATTAAGAGTGAATGGGTGGAGTCTAGACTGTCAATCAGATCATAGTCATGAGGCCTCTGTGCAGGCATAGCTTTTTTCTGAGAATTCCTGGATTTCCTCCTTGGAGGTGGGAGAGACTCACTCTCTCTGCTGACTTCCTCGAGGACACTGTACTGACAAGACACATAGTACTACCCGCTGGGAGCTGGAGAAGCTGCATGGACCTACCCTGATGTAACCAGACCTTTTTAGCCAGAGAAGCCACATAGAAACCCCTGCCAGCACTGAAATGCTTTACAATTCCACTGGATTCAGAAGACTTCCAACCCACTGGCCTGTGATCTTCCTACAGTCAACACCATCGCATGTGTTTTGTGTGTCTAAAGAGGACTTTGTAGATTGGTATCAAACATATAGTCTAATATTGGACGGATGGACTTGATCTTGACTGGGCTGGGATGTTTTCTTAATGTACAATTACTCTTTATAGAAAGCTTTTTCTTATAAACATATGAGTGTTCATGGATTTGTCTCTCAAGTCTATCCAGGCTAACACATCACCGATACTTAGCTACACAAAATAGTTCTAAACTATGCAAAGTAGATTCTACAGAGTTGAAATTCTGCTCGGAGTATCACAAAGTAAGGGTCTTATTAAAATGGAAAGAGTATATGAAAGGGAATCAATAAACATTAATTCCATATTTAACATGGGTAATGAGGGAAGTTATAATACCAAGTACTTAAGAAATAGTAAACACTTGGTGGAATTGATCATTCAGATAGCTTAATGTGGTCAAAGGAGGTAAAATTAGTGAATTTAAAAGAAGTGGTCTGGAAAGATAGGAAACAGTGGTGCAAATGTGAAATATACTTAGTGTTGAAGATAAACAAGAATAACAGTTGTGTGAAGGATTAAGAGAGGAATGGAGTCGGAAATAATGATAGTATGACAGTAATCTAAATGAAGAAGCTGGAAATGAATGAGGAATAATGCATATGAACTGTTATTGAAATAATAAGTAGTAGTAGATAGTTGATATTCAAGAATGTTTAAGAGCTTTGAGTAGGAGGGCAGGGGGGTTATCTAAACTTGGCAAGAGAAGTTTATGGATATTTATCTCCATTTATTTCTAATTCCTACTTAGGTATAGGGATATAGACAAATAGGGGGGAATCAAAAGAATCACGCCTTCTTTTAAAAAGTTGCAGAGATAGGTAACAAATGGAGAAGTCAGTCTCTGTTGTACAAAGAAAATAACACAGGTGTTTGGCGAATCAATTGAAAATCAAAGAGGTTTCACTGATCATGAATGGTGAATCCCATTAACTACAATGGGTAATCTTTAGGAGTAGGACAAAGCTGGAAAGTGGAGAGAGAATTTAAAATATAAAGAGAGTCCATGAAAGACCTAAATGCTGCATTGATCTGCGGCAAACCCCTAGAAGAAAATCACAATCACAGCTGACAAGCTGTGTGGTTTTGGAGCAGAGCCATTCACTCATCAGAAAGTAAATCCAATCCTTTTGAGGAATACCTATGGCTGGCTTGCCACTGGATGTTGTGGTAAACCAAAACATTCAACCACAGGATACCAAGTGACAGTGTGACTTGAGCTGTTTAATAAAAGACAAGTGTCAAAGTATTCCCTAGATATAAATTTAACTATGCTAGAATCATGTGACCTAATGTCAGAAAACCTTGATACTGCAAGTGAATAAATGCTACAGAATTTTAAATATCTCCAAATTATACAGTCTAGTTCAAGTAAGTGGACCATTTTTTTTTAAATCTCAGGCATTCTTGCAGCAGATAAACCAAGATAGGGGGGAGGGAAAAACAATATTTATATGACTGAATTATTTCCTTACTCAAATAGATGAGGATTCTAAGTTGTCTTTTCCTAATTGCTAAATGTTACTTATCTTGACATTCCCTAAATTTGTGATTTCCTCATTCATTGTTGTGGCAAGGGTAGCTGGCAGAGTAGACTGGGTTATTCTCTTTGACTAATACATGGTAAGATTGGCTTTTGGTTTATTGACATTGTTTATTTCTTGCTCATATAAGAATGTGCTTGACTTCCTTTGGTAATTCTCCTTCAAACCATGAGTCATGGATTCAGCATCAATGTAATATAGGTAGCCCCCAGCATTTCTGCAGAGGAGAAAATGAGAGCACTACTGGTTAAATAATTCTGTGAGCTAACCTAAGAGGGGTGCATTTCAGTTCTTTCCAAAATTCACTGGCCATAATGTTTACTGATGTTGCAAATCATATTGTGAAGCAATCAAGGAAAGGTAGCATGCCAAAGAAGAAAAATAAACAAAATTGGTGAGCCCATAGCATTTTCATTTCTCTACTGTCCACAAAATAGGGAAAACCTCCCACACATATTATAAATAATTTACTTTTTATTTATTCAATTTTGCTACATTGTAATGTTATAAGTAAAGCTAAATTCTAATATATTCTGCATATGTATGAGAATATGATGAAATTGCAAAAGATGGATAGGCAAAATGGAAACCAGTCCATTACACAATTCACTTTGGGTCTTCTGTAATTCATGAGCCTTGTGCAGTTCAACTTTGTAAAGGATAATTTCATTATGTTAATATGAATATCAATTTTAATAATGCAAATGCCAGGAATTCAAAAACAACTCTCAATACTTGATGGGGTCGCTATGTTACAGTGAACAGCACCCCAAATCCCTTCCTTTTTTAAGAACTTTCTTTCCAGATGAGACATTGTCTTCAACTACAGATTTCCTAAAGCCAGACACTATCTTTCTCCATGCCCAGACACAGCAGGACCAAACAAGCTCAGAATGTTTAATATGAGGGAACAGATAGATATCAATATATCTTACAGTACATTCGCTTTGATGTTTCAAGTAAAGAATAATGATGCTGAGATAAGGGCAATGGTTTATGTAGATATTGAAAGCCACTGAATTTTACACTACACAGGTCAATCTGATGAGAGGGAGCTCTGGTGTTGCAGTGGTGGGGAGTTGTTCAGCACTCTGCTTGGCCCAGAGTTGGAAACCGCCAGCAGCTCCAGGGGAGAAAGACAGTCTCAGAATCCCACAGAGTCATGATGGGTCAGCATTGACTCGTTGGCAGTTAGTGAATCATATCAGAAAGCTCTGTCTTTCTCCCACCAAGTTCCTGGTACTTTTATACCACTTACCTTGGGGTTAACAGCCCAACTAGTAACCACTAGACTATTTAGACTCCAGTAAGGAAATGGCTAAACAGAAAAGCAATATTTAAACTTCCAGGATCCCACAACTCACCTAGGGGTTTGCTATGAGTTAACATCAAGTCCATGCAGTGGGTCTAACGCACCAATATGCACAAGTGATATTGTTCTTACAGTTATAATAATGTGCTAAATTGGATATTTCTATTACTACTGTTATTCATCCTTAATAATTCTAGTTACATTTGTAATGATGTATGAACTATGCTAGCCTTCATGTCTACAAACTGTATTCTTGCTGACTATGAGTATAATCTCTGTTGAGCCAATGCTCCCTCATAGCAATTTCTCATGAGTTTCAAGACTGGAAAGTTTAGAAAGTTTAGGCATCCGTTGGTGGAGCAGCTGATGGTTTTGCTCTGTTGACCATGAAGATTTTAGCTCAATGTTTAGTCACTGAACCACCAGGACTCCATTCTGAA